>OY731403.1:60611018-60917533 GCA_963425845.1 Sphenostylis stenocarpa | reverse complement strand
CAAATTTACACAGAACGGGGCCCCCAGGAGGGTCGGGACGGCCGTCCCACTTAAAATGGGTTTGGGACGGCCGTCCCAACTTTGGGACGCGCGTCCCAACTGGTTTTAAGAGGTTGGGACGGCCGTCCCAACTGGGACGGCCGTCTCAACCTGTTCTGGCCAGTTTCGCGCGTTTCGGGACTCCGGGAAGCTTTCCTTGCCTGTTTTGGACGTAGATTGATGCCGATGTGTGTCCGTTGAAGCTTTATCTTCATATAGGAAGTCTTCTTGGCCTTCAATAAGATGTCGGTCGAGCTTTATCTCTGTATAGGAAGTCTCCTTTGTCCTTTATCGTGCAGATGAGCGATCTCCGTGTTTGTTGCGGGAGGTCTTTCTCGGTTTTTCTTTGATATGAAGCCGGGTGAACTGTATGAAGTTTCCCTAGCTTTTATTTTGAGAGGCCGGGCAAAATTAGGGGTCTACAATAGGGATCATTTAAAATAGCGTCCCAAACGCCTCTATCAACAGACTCTAAAAAGATTTGCATTCTTACTTTTCAGAAAGGATAATTTTGACCCGCAAAAAGTGGGGGTCTGTTGATAGACGCACCTTCAGCAAAAGTTTGATTTTGTCCAGCTATTTTCGAAAATTTTGAATGACTATCAAAGCAAGCTCTGATACCACTTGTTAGAATCATGCAGCAGAATGTTCACGTGGTTAGACAAAAACCAAGAGGGGAGGTGAATTGGTTTCTTAACAAAAATTAGGTTTTCAAAATTTTCCCCAAATTTTACAGATTAAAAAGCTGTGTAAACGTAAATATGATAGAGATAGAGTCTTACACAGGAGATTTATACTAGTTCGGATCAAAAGACCCTACATCCAATTGCTAATCACTCAAACAGAGGATTAACGCTGTCACTATAATCAAAGTTGTTACAAACAGATAACAATTGAAAATACAAAGTAAAGAAAACACCTCTCTTCAAATCCACAAGAGATGAAGAACAATTTTCCCCAGAGACGGAACAACACACAATCCAATAAGAACTCCACTTAGTGATTCTTATCACTTCTAGCCCACACCAGGTTCCAAAAGCCCCTTTTTCCTTCAACAAACAGTTCTCTGGCACTCACAGCACTTAACTTTTGTTTGAAAAAGGTTGTTCAATTTTTTGAGAGCCTTAGAGAACCTTAAGTAGAGAAATTAGGGTTTGGGAATTGGGATTTTCGGAACTAGAGAGTATTAGGATTAGGGTTTTCGAAAATAGGTTTAATTTGAAGTTGAAAATCAAAATCTAACTGAAATAATCGATTAAATGAAGTGTTAATCGATTATTACAGAGCCAAAATCAACAAAACCCCAAAACTCTCTATTTTAATCAATTAAAAGCCCTGTTAATCGATTAACAGGCTTGTTAATCGATTAACAGGCCTGTTAATCGATTAACAGGTGTGTTAATCGATTATTACAGTGAACAGATACAGAAAATGGTTTTTCTCACTGTAATAATCGATTATCTGACCATTTAATCAATTAAAGCCAAGACAAACTGATAAATGTGAGTTTTTGAAGCTTCTAAAGTGCAAACTATGTACCGGCTATCTTAGACTCTAATATTACAGACTCAAACTAATCAAAACAGAGTTATTACACAATAAAACAAGTCTTCAACTTTCTAAGTTCTTTGTTCTTGAATCATCATCAAAATCAACAAGCTTCATGTCCATGTAAGTTTAACATCAAGTCCTTGTATGTTCAACAATATTTCAAAAGGATTAATCAATGTGCTTTTACTTCTTATGAGCTTCCGATGTTATGTGATTTCGTTAACATGATAGGCTGTACCGATTTTGCCGTCTCGATTTTTCCATGACCGAAGAATGATTGTGTTGATTGTAGAGCGACTTGCCATGTCAGTGCGCCCCTCCCTTTCCTTGGGGATGTCAATCCTCTTATTGATTACTATCTCCACATTTCCCTACTAATTACTAGAATGTCGTAATAAGGGTCAAGAGAATAGAAAGAAAGGGATTTAATTCAGAGGCTTGTGTTTTAGAGGGTTTTTACTTTCAAAAAAAGTTTTTGTAAGAATGGCTAGCCAAGGTTGGTCAGACTATTTAGGCTAGTTTTAAACAAACGTTTCATTTATGAAGTTGCGTCTTAACTAATTGTTTTGTGGCGCCTATCGCGACTAATTGACTTCCCTAGAATGCCCTTCGGGTTTTCAACCTAGGATGTTGTGCTTTTTCTTGGTCCTAACTTTTGTCTAGGTTTCCTCTTTTCTTGTTTTGGGAATCCTAGCGGACTTTATTTTGTAACCCTAACTTTTGCCTAGGCTACCCTTTACTGTTTTTGGGGTTTCCTAGCGGGTTTACCCTATCTTTCGCGTAGCTCCCTTAATAGATTTCCTACCGGGTATCTTGCCCTCTCTTTTTGGTCTTTGGCTTCTATGGGCTTCTTTTGATTTTTTTTGCACAAAATTGGTGAAACACGACTTTATTGAAGAGGTAAAACCTTATTCGTGTTTCTAGTCAATCAGTGGTGATGGATTTGACTTTTATTTTGGTCAATGGCGTAGTTTGATTACTTTAACGTATTTTAAAATCGTTTGCTTAAACATGGTTATTAATGAGGTTTAGAAATGAATAGCAAGAAGAGAAGCAGATAGTAATAATGATATTCTTTGTAATTAATAGGGAAATATGTGTCGTACAATGCTTGGGGGTCGGGCTAACCCCGAGGAGTAATCTCTAATAGTTATTGGATTTACAAACCCTAAGAATCAGAAGGAGAACACCTAATGACTAAAGTCGCTTTTGACACTTGAACCCCTCTATTTGGGAAAATCTTGATTCAAGGTGTGGAGGGGAGACTTCCCATTTCTCCGTGCAGCTTGATCCTTTGTAGGGTCATGCTTCAAAGGATTGTCCTTAAAATTTGGTGACTCTCTTATTCCTTGAGGGTTACCACCGAGCCCTAGGCCTGGGCGATGTCCATATTTCCTCATCATGTGGGTCACCTTCATATTGTTGGGGAATCTTTTCCTTATTATCTTCTTCGGTCTTTTTATTTCTTCCTTATTCTTGGGATCATTGTATTGTAGCTCCTCGGGGGAGTAGATTCTTCTACTTGTAGTCGTGCCCCCCAATGCCGGTTATGTTGGCGATATCCTCATTAATGGGCGGTGTTTTTGCGCATCTCCATGGTGTAGCCTTATCCGAGGCATGAACAAATGTAGTGACATCCTTACCCCCTCTTCCTTATTAATTTGGATACCCAATAGTTGAGGCTTATTATCCTCCTTAGGCAGGTCAAATCAACCGTTGGAGAGAACTTGACGACGAAAGGTTTGCTCTTCATCTTATTCCGATTCATGGAAAGCACATCGACTAATCCTTTCTTTTTATTATCTTATTATTGTTTAAGTGAGGATGAATGTATGAGTGTATGCAAATAGACGGTTGAGGAGAGGATGAAAAAGGCAATTTTATTTATGTCATCCAGAAGGTGTACATTCCTCAATGTAATGTTTCCAAATACATTTTTTAAAAGTGGAAAGCCTATAAAGGAAACCATAGGTGGGTTAAAATTTCTACGTATTTCCTTTTTTGACTTCCCATGCAAATGCTCTATCCTCTTTACATGGTATTGAGGAATGTCCACTTTCTTCAACTGCCTACTACTAGATGCATGTTATGAGGTTGAGGTTTGGTGGATGCATGTATGCAAGTGTTTTGTTTTTTCCTAAACATTATCATGTTTTATTTCCTAACATGATGTATGATAGTGTTTGGGATATTTGTATGCGGATGATGGCATGAAGAATACCAGCCGCTTTCTAGAATACAAAAAGAATTTTATTGTTTAAAATGAATGATTTATGGGATGGATATGCCTTAAGACAATGGCTTGGGTATCCTCCTTAAAGCTTACGCTTTGTGGGGTATCATACCCACCTCGGTGTAATGGTTTCTTCTCCATCACAGTTTTGACAAGTATAATGGAGGTCACCATCACACCTTAGTACACTTGTCCCTTCCTTGTCGCGAAGGTCACAAACACACTTGGGTCTCTTTTGCCCTTGTCTTAAGGATATCTAGTATTTCCTAGCATGAATGTATTTATGCATGAAACATTTTTATTAAAATCATGTCTATGCATACCTTTCTTTATGCATTTATTTTCTCTCTTGGTTTTACCACTTTATGGAATGAATGATACGACTTTGTCAAAAATTATATTATTATCTATTTTATTTTGAGATGAATGTTTTGTCAAAATCGTTTTATCATTTTATTTTTATTTTGAAATGAATGTTTTGATTTTATCAAAATTGTTGTATTATGTTTTTGTGATTATTACTTTTTTTGTTATTATTTTTTTACCCTTTATCTCTTCTGTTGGTCAACGTGGCTACTTAGCTTACAAAGAACCCGAAACCAGGCTAGCTTAAATGAAGACTGTTCGAGATAAAGCATTTATTGCAAAAGAAAGGTTTTTATCTGTTCTTATGACCCCTTATCTCTTCTGTAGGTCAACGTGGCTACTTAGCTTACAAAGAACCTGAAACCAGGCTAGCTTACATGAAGACTGTCCGAGATAAGGTTGCTTATTGCGAAAATATTTTTGTGGTTTTTCTGTTTTTATATGTTGTTTGGTTATGCTATGCAATCAAATGCAACAAACAAAATGCACACACAATTCACTCATCCGCGAACACATAAGATGATGTTTTAATTACGAGGTAGGGTTTTCCTGCAGAAAAGAGAATTGGAAAAGGTAGGTTCTAATTGTTCTCACCAAGGCTTAGGCCCCCAAGGTGCCCCCATTATAGGGTCCCCACTCTCCAGCCTTCCGACCATGCTTAGCACCAAGGTCATAGTCAGTCTTTGTGCCAAAAGAGGAAGGTTATCACCTTGAGTGGTGGTTTCCGATCATACCGGTGGGTTGCATGGCCCTCACTATGACAAACCGTACCTGCCACCCACTCCCTATGGATTTCTCACTTGCCCCCGGGTATAGAGGAAACTATTGTGTGCAATGGTTTGTGTACAGTATTTCAAACAATTGCGTAAACAACAGTTATTAAAGTCAAACAAATAAACGTGTTATAAAGCAAGGTAGGGTAAAAGTGAAATTTTTAAGTCTTTTATTTATCAAACTAGTCCATCACTAAATGGGATCAACTCTCTAGCTTCCCTAGTGGAGTCACCATCTGCCGCCACCATGAAAAGAGGTGGTCAGAGCGACACGATGGTTCTGACTTCCGTTTCACGTTTTAAAAGTGTGTCATTACAACGCCTTTAGGCTGTTCGATACCGGGCTAAACCTAAGGACGAGGTTTTCAAAAAGGTGCCTTTAGGTTGTCCGATAACCGGGCTGGACCTAAAAGTAAGGTTTTCGAAAAGGGTTCTTATGGAGTCGCCACCGATGTTTTTACCGAAAACATTAGAAAAGGAAAAAGGAAGGCAGTGATTTTCAAAAAACCAACTTTGGTCATTATAACCAGAGTCGGGTAAGGGAGTTAGTTACGTGTGGGGGAGGTATTAGCACCCCCACAGCGCCCCTTTCGGGTTCCCTATGATGGACTATTCTTAAAATAAAGACAATAAAATTATGCTTTTACCCTATTTATTTATTAATTACAGAATTTAAGTAGCTATCTACATGATTCTAATATCTAATGCATACAAGGGAAACAGTAAAAGAAAGCAATAAAAGAGAAGAGATATCAAGGAGAACCTCCGAAGCGAGCTTTCATAAATATTGAACTTGAAGACGCTTTTTGGCAGTCCCCGCACTCTATAGAGACACTCCTCCCTCGATCAAAAAATAAAGGTGTCACCCTACCGAGGGCCGGACATCTCAAAAAAAAAAAGGAGACATCCTTAATCGATTTCTACCTTAACAGAAATCAGAAAGCTCACTTGAACTCTGGAAAAATACTCAGAGTCACTCTAAAGTGCCAAAAGGCTTCCTAGAGAGTGGTAGGAGTGAATGGTGTGTGAAAATGGGTGGAATGAGGCTCCTATTTATAGGAAAAAAGTGCTATGTCGGGATGACCATTTGAGATTTGCCATTCGGGAAGGCCTTCTCGCCATTCGGGAAGGCCTTCTAGCCATTCGGGAAGGCCTTCTCGCCCTTGCCATTTGTGAAGGCCTTCTCACCATTCAGGAAGGCCTTATCGCCCTCACCATTTGGGAAGGCCTTCTCGCCAGAAAGTTCTTATTTTTTTTTATTTTTTTTTAGGCCGGGAAAGATTTGGGGTCTACATTTATGCTTCTTCTTTTTTAGTTTGCTTAGACATGGTTATTATGAGGTCTAGACATGAAGTAGCAAGAAGAGAAATGAATAGTAAGAAATGTATTCTTTATTAATTAGTAAGGGAATATGTGCCCAAAAGATGCCCAGGGGTCGAGCCAGTCCCGGGGGATAATCTCTAACAATCACTGGGTTTACATCCCTTAAGAAAAGAAAAAGAACTCCTAATGACTAGGGTTGCTCGTGACACTTGCATCCCTCCACTTCAGAAGATCTGTTTGAGTGTGTGGAGGGGAGACTTCCATTTTCTTCTTTCTGCTCGGTCCTTCGTAGGGTCGTAACCTAGGCCAAACTTTAAAGGGTTATCTTTGAATTCTGGGGGTTCCCTCATCCCTTGGGAATCTGCCCCCAATCCTTGGCCAGGATGGTAACCATGCTTCATCATCATGCGGGCTACCTTCGTATTATTGGGGAGTCTCTCTACGCTAGCAATTTCGAGTGCTTGAAAAGATGTTTCAAGGGCCTCTTCAGCTGCATCCACATAAGGTTGGGTAGACGGTCCACTGATTAGGATATCGTCTTCTGCTTGGACCGTGACCAGTTTGTCATCCACTGTAAACTTGACTTTTTGGTGGAGCGTTGAAGGCATTGCCTTAGCGTCATGAATCCAAGGCCTACCGAGGAGGTAACTGTATGCTGGAGTAATGTCCATTACATGAAAATCAATATTGAAGATAGTGGGTCCAACTTGGATTGGCAGGTTGACTTCTCCCACTACTTCTCGTTTGGATCTGTCGAAGGCTTGAACGATAGTGCTGCTTGGGCGTAGGCGAGTTCCTTGAATAGTTAGTTTGTCAAGTGTGCACTTGGGCATCACGTTCAAGGATGACTGTCGCCGCCGTCCATTCCGACGTCTAAGGACATCTCGAACGTTTATGCGAGCGGTCGCGAAAAGATAGTTTAGACTCACGTTTTATTTTAAAATGTGTTCATTGCTTCTGAGGTGCTCAACAACTGAACTATCCTCTACTAAAAGCAAGGTTTTCGCAAAAGGGTTCTTATGGAGTCGCCACTAATGTTTTGACCATAAACATTGGTAAAGGATAAAAAGGCGTTGATTTTAATAAAAACCAAACTTGGCCATTATAACCAGAGTTAGGTAAGGGAGTTAGTTACGTGTGGGGAAGGTGTTAGCACCCCACAACGCCCCTTTCGGGTTCCCTATGATGGATTAATTCATTAAGTAAAGATTACGAGAAATTACACTATTACCCTATTTTATTTATATGATATTTAAATATGGCTATCTACATGATATTATTTTCTATTGCATACATAAAGCAATAAATAAAGCAATAAAGGAGAAGAGAATTGAAAAGAACCTCCGTAGCAAGCTTTGTATTGCAAATTTTTAACTGTGAGGATGCGTTTTGGCAATCCCCCGCTCTACAAAGACTCTCCTCCTCGAATACAAGATCAAATCTACTAAAATTTTAAGAAGAATCGAATGCTAGAATAATATTCCTTAACGATTGTTACCTTTTTTAGGCAATCGGAGAGTTCATTCAAAGTAGGGAGAGAAGACAAGTATTTGGAGTGTGAAAAAGTGGCAAATGAGCTTCCTATTTATAGTTTTCGCAACCTGGCAGCTCGAGACGGCCGTCTGGGGTGCAGAAAATAGGAATGGGCATTTGGGGAGGCCGGGACGGCCGTCTGGGATATGGGACGGCCGTCCCAAGCACCAAAATTGGCTGAGACGGCCGTCTGGCATGTGGGATGATTGTTTGGGCTGGCTGGGACGACCATCCCGACTTCTGAGACGACCATCTCAGTTGTTCTGGCCAGATTTTGTGTTCTGGGACTCCCGGGAAGCGTTCATTTCTTTATTTGGAAGTCGATTGATGCCGATAGACGTCCACCGAAGCTTTATCTTCAGATAGGAAGTCTTCTTAGCCTTTATTGAGAGGCCGGGCAAAATTAGGGGTCTACAGCTGCCCCCCCTTCACCTGCCTAACTAATTGTTGGCCTAATGTGCCTACAAAGTTAGTTGGTAGGTGAAGGAGTTAACCCTTTTTGCCCGGTCATCCTTCGGATGCTCCTTTGCTGAAGTTTGTTGATCCTCCGGATGATAAATATTTTTGATAGGTACCAACCCCTCTCTAGTTTGAACCTTCTTTTATAAGGCTTTGGTGAGTACTTTCCCTCACCTGGTGTGAGTCTGCGTCTTACTAGACTCTTGTGGGTACCTACCCCCACTAGGTATGAATCTGCTCTTCGCTAGATTCTGATCTTGGTATAAACCATATTCCATAAGGCTCTGGTGAGTACCTACCCTCACCTGGTACGAGTCCACATTTTGCTAACTCTTGTGGGTACCTACCCCCACCTGGTATGAACCCCGTTCTGCAAGGTTCTTTTTGGGTACTTACTTCTGAGGTGCTCAACAACTGAACTATCCTCTAATAAAAGTAAGGTTTTTGCAACCCGTTTTGTAATGCTCTAGTGAGTATCTACCCCACCTGATACGAATCTGCATTTTGCTAGATTTTGATGAGTACCTACCCTCATCCGATACAAACCTTATTTTATAAGGCTCTGGTGGGTACCTACCCCCACCTGGTATGAATCTGCATTTTGCTAGATTCTGATGAGTACCTACCCTCATCCGGTACAAACCTTATTTTATAAGGCTCTGGTCGGTACCTATCCCCACCTAGTATGAATCTGCATTTTGCTAGATTCTGATGAGTACCTACCCTCATCTGGTACGAACCTTATTCTATAAGGCTCTGGTGGGTACCTACCCCCACCTGGTACGAATCTGCATTTTGCTAGATTTTGATGAGTACCTACCCTCATCCGGTACGAACCCTATTCTATAAGGCTCTTGTGGGTACCTACCCCCTCCTGGTACGAATCTGCATTTTGCTAGATTCTGATGAGTACCTACCCTCATCCGGTATGAACCCTATTCTATAAGGCTCTGGTGGGTACCTACCCCCACCTGGTATGAACCCTATTCTATAAGGCTCTTGTGGGTACCTACCCCCACCTGGTACGAACCCTATTCTATAAGGCTCTTGTGGGTACCTACCCCCACCTGGTATGAATCTGCATTTTGTTAGATTCTGATGAGTATCTTATCCTCATCTGGTACGAACCCTATTCTATAAGGCTCTTGGGATGCTCTTTTTTGGCATTCAATCTTTTGATGAGTGAAAATCCTCATCCGGCTTTTGGAAATGTGTTGGCAGCTTACTGTCTCTGATCATGCGCCTATTCCATGGGGAGTGATTGATTTTTCTTTTTGACTTTTCTGTTTTAGTCATCCGGCTTTGCCGGGGATTCTTTGTTCTTGGCTTTTCTATTTAGCCATGCGGTCTTGCCGGAGATTTCTTTGTTTTTGGCTTTTCTGTTTTAGCCATGGGGTCTTGCCGGGGATTCTTTGTTTTTGGCTTTTTGTTTAGCCATCCAGTTTTACTGGTGATTTCTTGTTTTTGGCTTTTTGTTTAGCCATTCGGTCTTGTCGGGGATTCTTTATTTTTGGCTTTTTGTTTAGCCATCCAGTTTTACTGGTGATTTCTTGTTTTTGGCTTTTTGTTTAGCCATTCGGTTTTACCAGTGATTTCTTGTTGGTTGCCTTTTATTTTTAGGCAGGAATCCCCTGGGGATTTGTTGATTTCTGTTGATTGAGCCTCTTAATTAGGCGAATGCTTTAATAGTGGTGAAGACTTTATGCTTTGGGCTTGTATTGCCTCTTGCATAGGTAGATTTCCCGTTTCTTGGGGATATTGGCTCTTTACTTGTCTCTGAGTAAGCAGAGGCTTTATTGGAAGTGAAGACTTTGCATTTCACTGGGGATATCCATATTGGGTGTTATAAGCGATTAACTCCCTGATGATTATGAATTTGCAGTTTGCCTTTGTCGTAGGCTCACTGGGGTAGTTTTTCCCTTTTGATGATCCATCGGGGATTTGATTGCTCTCCCGGAGATCTATTTGACTTGTCCCCTAGGGAGGAATGGAGTTTTTGACTCCTTGTTGGATGCTGCTATTTTGAGCTGGCTTTGCCTATGCTCTTATCCCTCTAGGGAATGGGTTTTTACCTTTTTCTCGCAATTTTATCTTCTTTTCGCGATTTTGAAAATTTGGCTTTCTTAAATGCGTGCGCCTTTTTAATTTCTTTTACGCAGCCTTTTTATTATTTGTTGGGGATGAAGAGATTTTTTCCTCTTTTTCTCTTTTCTTTTTGGCAATCCCGGGGAGTTCATTGGCTTCCTGGGGATCCAACTTTGATTTGATTTTTATGACGGAGTCTTGACTCCTGGCTTTGTCAAGCTCTTTATTGAACTGGGGGATGGGAATTTTCTTGTTTTCCCCGTTTGAAATTCCCTACTTGGAGATTTTCATTCAGCCTTTTTCTGTGGCCTATATTGGGGAATGAAAGGTTTTTCTTTTCTTTCTTTTTGTTGGACCCCTGGGGATATGGAGATCTTGACTCAATATTTTCTTTGGTTGATCTTTGTGTAGTCCTTATTCTCCTTTGGGGAAGTGGCGGAGATTCTGGATGAGTGTGCTCGATGACTCATGTGGTGATGAAGCTGAGTCGCGAGGTAATCTTTTGTTTTGCCTTTGGAATAGGCAAGGATCCGCTTGGGGATGATCAAGCCTTTCCGTTGGCTTTTCTACGTTGATGGCTTCCTTTTCCTTGGATGGAAAGATGTTGATTGAAGCTTCAAATGACTATGTTTGACGACTCATATGGTGATACTGAGTCGTGGAGTCATTTTTATTTTGCCTTTGGAGTAGGCAAGGAGCCATTTGAGGGTCATCGAGCCTTTCCGTTGGCCTTTTTCTGGTGTACCTTCGTTTATTGGGGTAGAAGGTTAGAGCTAGTTTCCTTGAAGCTCTTTATTCTGCTTAAATGGTTATGATTTCGCCTCTTCTTTTTCTTGAGGGAATTTTTATTTGGAGACTGGGTTTTGGCGCCTCCCTCCTGTGTTTAAATAACAAGTATGGAGTCTATCCTCCTTATATGCATGTTTATTATTCTTATTTAAAGAAGATTATTTTTTCTTGATTTTGACAAAGTCGTTTTGTGCAACTACTTTGTGTGTGGATGTCCTAAATGCAATCTATTTATTTATTTATTTTTTATGCATTTAAAAAGTGACTGGCCTTCTCCCGTTGGTTTCTTATGAACACGCCGATGGGCTCCTCTTTTATACATCTTTTGGTTTTAGCCCTATCTTTTGCCTAGACCGCCCTTTACGGGTTTTCGATCTAGCGGGCTGCCTTAATTTTTGTCTAGAATATCTTAGGGGGCTTTTGCCTTATCTTTTGCCTAGATCGTTTTTTGGGGTTTCTGATCTAGCATGCTACCCTAGTTTTTTCCTAAGAATATCCTAGCAGGAATTTATTCTTTTATTATTTTTTATGCTTCCCTTTTTTAGATGCATGCTTGATCTTTGATTAAAGGTCTTTGCGCATATTTATGATTTATCAATAAAGAGGCATTTCCATAATATTTGGTCAAGAGAAAGGAAATGAAAGGGAATTTTATTGATAAATGAGCAAAAGTTTATTTCTTTTATAGAAGGATTTCAAAAGGTATTTAGAAGAATGGATGGTCAGGGTTGGTTGTACTGTTTAGGCTTATACAGTCATGTCCATGATATCTGCCCCCTGGTTCTCCTAATTGCTTTAGTTGAGATGCCTGAGCTCAGAGCGAAGACCATGCAGACTGTTTGCTTCTGTAAGAGTGTTACTTTAGCCGCCTTTTCGGTTTTCGACTAAAGTAACCATTGCTCTTAGTTTTTTTTTTACCTCTACTTTTTGCTTAGGACGTATCTTTTGCCCAAGGATATAGACCCTATCTTTTGCCCAGGGATGCCCTTTGCGGGTTTTCATTCCTGACGGGTCTAGAGCAATGTCTTCAAGCACAATACTTCTTTACCGCATCAGAATTGACTGGGTGTCGAAGTTCCTCTCCATCCATATTGGTGAGGATAAGTGCCCCTCCTGAGAAGGCTCGTTTGACCACAAAGGGTCCTTCGTAATTTGCTGCCCATTTTCCAATTTTATCCTTCTAGGCTGGAAGCAGTTTCTTTATTACTAGATCCCCTTCTTGATAAGTATGAGGGTGAACCTTTTTATCATAAGCCTTTTTAATCTTCTTTTGATATGCCTGTCCATGACATATAGCATTCAGCAGTTTTTCATCGATAAGGTTTAATTGATCGTATCGACTTTGAATCCATTCGACGTTCGTTAATTTTGCTTCCATTATAATTCGCAAAGAAGGTATTTCGACCTCTATTGGCAATACGGCCTCCATACAATATACAAGGGAGAATGGAGTAGCTCCTGTTGAGGTCCGTACAGACGTTCGATAACCATGAAGAGCAAAAGGCAACATTTCATGCCAATCCTTATAAGTCTTAACCATCTTTTGAACGATCTTCTTGATGTTTTTATTGGCTGCTTCTACTGCGCCATTCATTTTGGGCTGATAGGGAGTGGAATTATGGTGTTGAATTTTGAAATCTTGGCATAGTTCCTCCATCATCTTATTATTCAAGTTGGTTCCATTATCAGTAATAAGATGATGTGGGATGCCATATTGACATATGATATTTTTCTTAACAAAAGTGACCACTACCTTTTTAGTCACATGTGCATAAGATGCAGCTTCTACCCACTTAGTGAAGTAATCGATAACCACCAAAATGAATCGATGGCCATTGGATGCCTTAGGCTCAATAGGTCTGATAACATCCATGCCCCACATAGCGAATGGCCAAGGGATAGCCATAACATTGAGAGGTACTGGTGGAACACGTACATTTTCCGCATGTACCTGGCACTTGTGACATTTTCTGGTATACTGATGACAGTCCTTTTCCATTGTGGACCAAAAATATCCTGCCCTGAGGATTTTCCTAGTCATGATATGCCCTGGTGTATGAGTCCCGAAGGTTCCTTCATGTATTTCTTTAATCAATGTCTGGGCTTCTTCGAGATTGACGCATCTTAGCAAAGTAGAATCAAAGTTCTTTTTATAAAGGGTTTCTCCTATTAACATAAACCCTATGGCCCTTTTCCGAATGATCCTTTTATCATTGTCACTGATTCCCTTGGGGTATTCACCCTTTGTCAAGTATCGCCTTATGTCATGATACCAAGGGTTTTTATCTTTTTCATTGTCTATCATCATACAAAAGGCTTGTTTGTCGTGCCTTTTGACTTGGATGATGGGCATCTCATGTTCTTGTCCTAACGCGAACATGGATGATAATGTTGCAAGTGCATCTACAATCTGGTTATCTTCCCGAGGGATGTACTCGAAACTGATGTTTTCCATTTTTGAAGTCATATTACGGATGTGCTCCAGATAAGGAATTAATTTGGAATTTCTAAATTCCCATTCACCTTTGAGCTGGTAAATAACAAGGGATGAGTCACCGAATACTTTGAGTCTAGTCACCCCATGATCCAGAGCTGCTTGAATACCTAGAGCATAGGCTTCGTATTCCGTCGTATTGTTTGTGCAATCAAAGTTTAATCTGGTTGTTACTGGGATATACTTCTTTTCAGGAGATATTAAAATAGCTCTGATCCCATGTCCTAGTAAGTTTGAAGCTCCATCAAAGAACATAATCCACTTATTATTTTCAAGTTCTTCATGTTGGATATGCATTATGTTCTCATCTGGAAAATCATCTTGGAGGGATTGATATTCGTCAGTTGGTCAATGTGCCAGGTAGTCTGCCAAAGGACTACCTTTGATAGCTTTCTGAGTGACATGAACAATGTCGAATTCTGAGAGGAGTACCTGTCACCTGGCTATCCTTCCGGTCAAGACGGGTTTTTCAAACAGGTATTACATTGGGTCCATTTTGGAAATCAACCAGGTTGTATGTCTGACCATATATTGTCGAAGGCGTTGAGTTGCCCACACCAATGCACAACATGTTTTTTCGAGTGGTGTATAACGGGTCTCATAGTTTAGAAATTTCTTACTGAGGTAATATATGGCTTGTTCTTTCTTACCTGTATCATCTTGTTGACCGAGAACACATCCCATGGATTCGTCGAGTACTGACAGGTAAAGAACCAGGGGCTTTCCTTTCACAGGTGGTACCAATACTGGGGGATTGGTTAGGCACATTTTGATCTTTTTGAAAGCTTGTTGACATTCATCGTTCCAAACTTTCGGTTGGTTTTTACGCAATAACTTGAAGATGGGCGTACACTTGTCCGTTAATTGCACGATGAACCATGCGATGTAATTTATTCGGCCCAAAAACCCTCTGACTTATTTTTCTGTTCTTGGTGGGGGCATTTCTACAATTGCCTTTGTTTTATCAGGATCTACCTCAATTCCTTTTTTACTGACAATAAACCCAAGGAGTTTTCCTGATCGTACTCTGAATGTACATTTAGCCGGATTAAGCTTAATCTGGTATTTCCGAAGCCAATTGAATAATTTCTTTAAGTATTGGAGATGATCTATTTTGCTTTTCGACTTGGCGATCATATCATCCACATATACTTCGATTTCTTTGTGGATCATATCGTGAAATAATGTTACCATAGCCCTTTGATAAGTAGCCCCTGCATTCTTGAGTCCAAAAGGCATTACTCTATAACAGAATGTACCCCACGCCGTAATGAAGGAAGTTTTTTCTCTATCTTCAACAGCCTATTTAATTTGGTTATACCCTGCATATCCATCCATGAAAGAATAGAGAGTATTCGTAGCGGTGTGATCTACTAGCATATCAATATGTGGTAAGGGAAAATCATCTTTTGGACTTGCACGGTTTAAGTCCCTGTAATCTACGCATACTCTGATTTTTCCATTTTTCTTTATAACTGGCACGATGTTTGCTAACCATTCAGGGTATTTTGACACAATCAGAAAATTGACATCCAACTGTTTTTCTACTTCTTCCTTAATTTTCAAGGACCATTCTGGCTTTACTCTTCTGAGCTTCTGCTTAACTGGCCGAAATCCCTCTTTTAGTGGTAATCTATGTTCCACTATGCTTTTATCAATTCCGGGCATATCATGGTAGGACCATGCAAACACGTCCACATATTCTTTTAATAATTGTATCAGCCTTTCCCTGACATCATCGTCAATTTGGGTACCAATATTTACTTCTTTCTTATGATCTTCTTGTCCCAAATTGATGGCCTCAGTTTTTTCCTGATGGGGCTGTATTGATTGAGCTTCTTTTTCCAAAAGTCTTTGCATGTCCGGGAGATGGTCCCCTCCTCACTGTCCGACTCAATCCATTCCTCTTCGGCTTTCGGATCTTCCAGAGAGTTTTCAATCACAGACATGACTGTATGGTTATGCTTTGTTTTAGATTTTTTATTAAGTATGTGAGAGAGAAAAGAATGAAAGAGAATATGCATATTATGGAAAATGCCTTATTGTATTGACAAAAAGAAAATATTTACAAAGCCCACTTTAACCAAAAATCTCGTGATCATGGGCGGGGATCACGAGAAATACATCGGAAGCTTTTCGATATTTTTTTTATTTTTTATGTTTATTATATTTTTTGGAAATGACAAAGATGATGAGCCATAATTTGCTGATCTTCCTTATCCCATCTTTCATTCGGGTTTAGATAGAGGTTGATCATCCACTTTTGTAGTAGATGCATCAAAGGTAATCCACCCTACATCTATTAGATTCTGGACCTTCTGTTTTAAGGCCACCCTGAATGGTAGTCACAGTTTTTATTAGGCTTGTACCATTCTGGATATGGTGGCTCTATTTTCTTGGGAGGGATGCGCACGAGGAGTTTGGCATCCAACAATTTTAAAAGTAGAATTCCATAGGAGGTTGGAATGGAAGTGAATTTCTTTTTCGATCTGCGTGACTTGGTCTGCTGCGAGGAGGAAGAAGGAGTGGCAATGTTGATTGCATTCACGGTTCCTTCCTTCTTCTTCCCAAAGCTCTTTTTAACGTTTGGGAGTAGAGGAATTGGAGGAAGTATTGTAGACACCTAATTTTGCCCCGTCTCTCAATAAAGGCTAAAGGAGACTTCCTACAACAAGATAAAGCTCGCCTGACATCTCAATAAAGGCCAAGAAGACTTCCTATATGAAGATAAAGCTTCAACGGGCGTTTATAGGCATCAACCGACGTCCGAATAAAGAAAGGAAAGCTTCCCAGGGGTCCCAGAACACAAAAATTGGCCGAAACAGGTCGAGACGACCGTCCCAAGGTTGAGACGGCCGTCCCAACCTTCCCTGGCCAAGTGGGACAGCCGTCCTAAATGGGACTGCCAGTCCCAGCTTTTCAGGGGGTCCCAGTCTTCATAAAAGTTGCAGTTGGGACGGTCGTCCCAACCCAGACGGCCATCCCAAATGTGCACGCAGCAAAAACTATAAATAGGAGGCTCATTTGCCACTGTTTCAGAGACCAGACAACTCCCAGTACTTGTCTATTCTCTTCCCTCTTCGAATGAACTCTCTGATTGCCTTGATAAGATAACAATCAGTTAAGGAATCATATTCTAGCATTCAATTCTTCTGTAAAATTGAGTCGAGTCGATCTTGTATTTGGAGAGGAGAGTCTTTGTAGAGCGAAGGATTGCCAAAACGCATCCTCACGATTAAAGATTCGTAATACAAAGCCTGCTACGGAGGTTCTGTTCAATTCTCTTCTCTTTTACTGCTTTATTTATTGCTTTCTGTATGCAATAAGAAATAAAGTCATGTAGATAGCCATTTTTAACATTATGCAATAAAATAGGGTAATCGTGTAATTTCTCATAATCTTCACTTAAATGAATTAATCCGTCATAGGGAACCCGAAAGGGGCGTTGTGGGGTGCTAACACCTTCCCCACACGTAACTAACTCCCTTACCTAACTCTGGTTATAATGGCCAAGTTTGGTTTTTATTAAAATCAACGCCTTTTTATCCTTTTCCAATGTTTATGGTCAAAACATTGGTGGCGACTCCAAAAGAACCCCTTTTTGAAAACCTTGCTTTTATTAGAGGATAGTTCAGTTGTTGAGCACCTCGGAAGCAATGATCATATTTTAAACAAAAAACGCGAGTCTAAACCATCTTTTCGCGACCGCTCGCATAAACGTTCGAGATGTCCCTGGACGTCGGAACGGACGGAGGAATGCTGGTTCATATGAACATCCTCAGTCGACAGGGATCAGGGTTTATCTTAAACCCCATTATCTCGATTTCGCTGGATATGTGCAATTTCGACATGCCTCAGGACATCCCTTCGACTACAGAATCGCAGCAACAGTCATATGATCCAGACTTTGCCGGTTTGTACCGACGGATAGACGACGAGCACGCCTATATGGAAGGAGAGTTCCAGTTCATACGGCAACAGTTCAGTCAGCTAACTATGAGGCAAGACAGGACGGACCGACAGATAGAGAATCTGGTCCAGACCCAGGCAAGGTTCCAGCGCCGCTTGCTCTGCCGCATCCCTTCGCCAGCACCATCTGCCCATTCCAGTCCAGAGGCAGATGATTAGGAGATAGTTTCCTTTTAAATATTTTCTAGTAATTTGAAAATGTTTTGTATCAAAAAAAAAAAAAGAGAGAAGTAATGAATAAACATTGTTATTTCTGTTTACATTCGAAAAGCCCACGTGTACAAAAATTATAAAATAAAAGGCACACGTGATAAAAAGCCAGATTTCAAATAACTCGCGATAAAAATTAAAGTCGCGAAAGAAAAAGGCAAAATCAAAATCATTCCAGCAGAATAAAGAGCTTCAAGAAAACTAGCTCCAACCTTCTACACTAATAAAAGAAGGTACATCGAAGAAAAAAAGTCAACGTAAAGGCTTGATAATCCCCAAGCGGATCCTTGCCTACTCCAAAGGCAACACAAAAATTGTTTCATGACTCAGCATCACCACATGAGTCATCAAACATAAATCATTTGAAGCCTTAATCAACATCCTTCCACTAATAAAAGAAGGAAGCCATCAACATGAAAAAACCAACGAAAAGGTTTGGTCATCCCCAAGAGGATCCTTGCTTACTCCAGAGGCAAGACAAAAAGATTACCTCACGACTCAGCTTCATCGCCACATGAGTCATCAAGCAAACTCATCCAGAATCTCCGCCACTTCCCCAAAGGAGAATAAGGAGAATAAGAACTACACAAGAGTTCATCAAAGAAAATATGGAGTCAAATCCTCCATATCACCAGGGGGCAACAAAAAGAAAGAAAAGAAAAACTTTCATTCCCCAATAGAGGCCACAACGAAAAAGGCCAAATAAAAATCTCCAAGAAGAGTATATCAAGAAAAGTCTACAAAAAGACAAAAAGAGGAAAACAATTTTTTTCCATCTTCCAGCTCAAATAAGAAGCTTCACAAAGCCAGGAGCCAAGACTCCATCATCAAAATTGGATCCCCAGGAAACCGACAGACTCCTCGGTAAATCCCAAAAAAGAGAAAAGAAGAAAATTTCTTCATTCCGCTCAATGAAGAGCTTCACAGAAGACCAGGAGCTCAAGACTCCTTCATCATAAAAAATCAAATCAAGAATTAGATCCCCCAAGAAAAGAAAAATTCCCCAGGGATCACCAAAAAGAAAAGAGGAAAAAAGATATCTTTTCATCCAAAGGAAAAAATAAAAACCCAATTCCCCAGCAGGAATAAGAGCATAGGCAAGGCCAGCTCAAACAACAGCATCCAATAAGGAGTCAAAACCTCCATCACTCCTTAGGGGGCAATTCAAAAAGATCCCCAGAAAACGATCAAATCTCTGGTGGATCACCAAAAAGAGAAAAATCCCCAGCAAGCCTACCAGCAAAAGGAAAAATACAAAATTCATATCCTCAGGGAGTTAATCACCTGGAACACCCAATATGGATATCCCCAGTGAAATGCAAAGTCTTCACTCCCAAGAAAGCCTCTGCTTAAGGCAAGCAAAAAACCGATATCCCCAAGAAATGGGAAATCAACCTATAAGAGGTAATACAAATCCAAGGCATAAAGCTTTCAATGAAGCATCTGCCTACTCAGAGGTATTCTCAAGAGAAAATATCCTCAAGACGAGCATCAGCCTATTCAGAGGCGAAAAACATAAAGCCTTCACCACTATTGAAACACCTGCCTAAAAATAAAGAGGCACAACCAACAAAAATCAACAAATCCCCAGTGGATTCCTGCCTAAATAAGAGGCAACCAACAAAGGAATCCCTGGCAAAGCCGGATGGCTAAATAAGAAAAGCCAAAAACAAGGAATCCCCGGCAAAGTCGGATGGCTAAACAAGAAAAGCCAAAAAACAAAGAATCCCTGGCCAAGCCAGATGGCTAAACAAGAAAAGCCAAAAACAAAGAATCCCCGGTAAAGCCGGATGGCTAAACAAGAAAAGCCAAAAACAAAAATCCCCGGTAAAACCGGATGGCTAAAAAGAAAAGCCAAAAACAAAGAAATCCCCGGTAAAACCGGATGACTAAAAAAGAAAAGACAGAAAAGTCAATCATTCCCCATGGAATAGGCGCATGATCAAAGACAATAAGCCGCCAACACATCTCCAAAAAACCGGATGAGGGTTTGTACTCATCAATCAAAAGACTGAATGCAAAAAAGAGCATCCCAAGAGCCTTATAGAATAGGGTTCGTACCAGGTGGGGGTAGGTACCCATCAGAGCCTTGCAAGACGCAGGTTCGTACCGGGTGGGGGTAGGTACCCATCAGAGCCTTGCAAGACGCAGGTTCGTACCGGGTGGGGGTAGGTACCCATCAGAGCCTTGCAAAACGCAGGTTCGTACCGGGTGGGGGTAGGTACCCATCAGAGCCTTGCAAGACGCAGGTTCGTACCAGGTGGGGGTAGGTACCCATCAGAGCCTTGCAAGACGCAGGTTCGTACCAGGTGGGGGTAGGTACCCATCAGAGCCTTGCAAGACGCAGGTTCGTACCAGGTGGGGGTAGGTACCCATCAGAGCCTTGCAAGACGCAGGTTCGTACCGGGTGGGGGTAGGTACCCATCAGAGCCTTATAGAATAGGGTTCGTACCAGGTGGGGGTAGGTACCCATCAGAGCCTTATAGAATAGGGTTCGTACCAGGTGGGGGTAGGTACCCATAAGAGCCTTATAGAATAGGGTTCGTACCAGGTGAGGGTAGGTACTCATCAAAGCCTTATAGAATAGGGTTCGTACCAGGTGGGGGTAGGTACCCACCAAAGCCTTATAAAATAAGGTTTATAACCAGATGAGGGTAGGTACTCATCAGAATCTAGCAAAAATGCAGATTCGTACCAAGTGGGGGTAGGTACCCACCAAAGCCTTATAAAATAAGGTTTATACCAGATGAGGGTAGGTACTCATCAGAATCTAGCAAAAATGCAGATTCGTACCAGGTGGGGGTAGGTACCCACCAAAGCCTTAAAAATAAGGTTTATACCTGATGAGGGTAGGTACTCATCAGAATCTAGCAAAACGCAGATTCGTACCAGGTGGGGGTAGGTACCCACCAGAGCCTTATAAAATAAGGCTTGTACCGGATGAGGGTAGGTACTCATCAAAACTTAGCAGAATGTATTAGGTGGAGTAAAATACTCACCTAAACATTACAAAAACGGGTTGCAAAGACCTTACTTCTATTAGAGGATAGTTCAGTGTTGAGCACCTCGGAAGTAAGTACCCACAAGAGTTTAGCAAAATGCGAACTCATACCGGGTGAGGGTAGGTACTCACCAAAACCTTGCAAAAACAAGGTTCATACCTAGTGGGGGTAGGTACCCACAAGAGTCTAGAGAAACACAGACTCGTACCAGGTGAGGGTAAGTACTCACCAGAGCCTTATAAAGTAAGGCTCAAACCAGATAGGGGTTGGTACCTATCAAAAATATTTATCATCCGGAGGATCAGCAAAGAAGCATCCGAAGGATAACTGGGCAAAAGGGTTAACTCCTTCCCCTACCAACTAATTTTGTCGGCATGTTAAGCCAACAGATTAGTCAGGCAGGTGAAGGGGGGGGGGGCAGCTGTAGACCCCTAATTTTGCTCGGTCTCTGAATAAAGGCTAAAGGAGACTTCCTACAACAAGATAAAGCTCGCCTAACATCTCAATAAAGGCCAAGAAGACTTCCTATATGAAGATAAAGCTTCAACGGGCGTTTATAGGCATCAACCGACGTCCGAATAAAGAAAGGAAAGCTTCCCAGGGGTCCCAGAACACAAAAATTGGCCGAAACAGGTCGAGACGGCCGTCCCAAGGTTGAGACGGCCGTCCCAACCTTCCCTGGCCAAGTGGGACGGCCATCCCAAATGGGACTGCCAGTCCCAGCTTTTCAGGGGGTCCCAGTCTTCATAAAAGTTGCAGTTGGGACGGCCGTCCCAACCCAAACGGCCATCCCAAATGTGCAGGCAGCGAAAACTATAAATAGGAGGCTCATTTGCCACTGTTTCAGAGACCAGACAACTCCCAGTACTTGTCTATTCTCTTCCCTCTTCGAATGAACTCTCTGATTGCCTTGATAAGGTAACAATCAGTTAAGGAATCATATTCCAGCATTCGATTCTTCTGTAAAATTGAGTCGAGTCGATCTTGTATTTGGAGAGGAGAGTCTTTGTAGAGCGAAGGATTGCCAAAACGCATCCTCACGATTAAAGATTCGTAATACAAAGCTTGCTACAGAGGTTCTGTTCAATTCTCTTCTCTTTTACTGCTTTATTTTTTGCTTTCTGTATGCAATAAGAAATAAAGTCATGTAGATAACCATTTTTAACATTATGCAATAAAATAGGGTAATCGCGTAATTTCTCATAATCTTCACTTAAATGAATTAATCCGTCATAGGGAACCTGAAAGGGGCGTTGTGGGGTGCTAACACCTTCCCCACACGTAACTAACTCCCTTACCTAACTCTGGTTATAATGGCCAAGTTTGGTTTTTATTAAAATCAACGCCTTTTTATCCTTTTCCAATGTTTATGGTCAAAACATTGGTGGCGACTCCAAAAGAACCCCTTTTCGAAAACCTTGCTTTTATTAGAGGATAGTTCAGTTGTTGAGCACCTCGGAAGCAATGATCATATTTTAAACAAAAAACGCGAGTCTAAACCATCTTTTCCCGACCGCTCGCATAAACGTTCGAGATGTCCCTGGACGTCGGAACGAACGGCGGCGACAAGTATGTTGTACAATTCTTCCGCTTTTCAGACCTTGCTCTACTCTTTCTCCTATAATTACCACATCCGCAAAGAGTGTTGATGTGTTCCCTATCATTTTGTCATAATAGGAGTAGTTAGAGAATTGATGAACATGGATGTGGTTTCTTTATCAGACAGAGGAGGTTCTACTTGTGCTTCCAATTCCCTCCATCTTTGGGCATATGCCTTAAAGGATTCGTCATCTTTCTTGCTTAGTAGTTGTAAATCTGCTCTTTTTGGGGTCACATCAATATTATATTTATAACAACGAAGAAAAGCATCAGTCAGATGTCTCCATGTTTGGACTTGCCCTCCCTCTAGTTGCATATACCAGTTTAAGGTTGATTCAGCTAAGCTCTCTTGAAAGCAATGGATCAGGAGTTTTTCATTGTCAGCATATGGAGCCATCTTACGGCAGTACATTGTAAGATGGCTTTTGGGGCAAGTTATTCCCATGTACTTTGGGAAATCCGGAGTTTTAAATTTGTTGGGGAATTGGATGTTTTTAACGAGGCACATATCAGCCGCCTCTTTAACATCAAAGTTATGCCCTTCCATGGCTCTCAACCTTTCCTCTAGGGCAGTAATCTGTTGTTTTGATATTTTCGGCGCATGAATATGTACTTCCCTTGTATCAGATTGGTCATGCTCACCGTTAGGTTCCTCTTCTTCTTGGTGAGAGGCTTCTCCACTCTGAGGACCCTCTTTGTGGAGATTCTGCTGACGCATCATTTCCATCATTTGAGCCATCTTCTCTTTTAGCATACTAAGCTCAGTGGTGAGCTTTCGGTTTTGTTCTTCTAATTGTTCCATCTTTTTAGCTTTCAGAGCACGGGTGAGGACGGGCGTGTTGAACATTCAAGGACTTGATGTTGCAAATAATGATCATGAAGAATGTTGATTTTGATGATGATCCAAGAGCTTAAAGACTTAGAGTATTGAAGATTGAAGATTGATGATTTCTGTATTGTAATAACTCTATTTTAGTTTGATTGAGTCTGTAATTATAGAATCTAAGATAGCCGATACATAGTCTGTAACTTAGAAGCTTCAAAAAGCTCAAATTTATCATTTAGGCTCGGCTTTAATCGATTAAATAGGTAAATAATCGATTAAAACAGTGAGAAAACCACTTTCTATACAAAGTCACTGTTTTAATCGATTAAACAGCAAAATAATCGATTATTTTGTACTGTTCCGTACAGATAATCGATTATTTCACCAAATAATCGATTAATCCAGAGAGGTTTGGGTTCTGACGTATTTGGCTCTGTTTTAATCGATTATCACTCCAAATAATCGATTATTTCAGTCTGTTTTTCATTTTAAATTTCAAATTAACCCTAGTTTCAAGAGAGGTGTTGTCTTTACTTTATCTCTTTCATTTGTAACTTGTTTTGTAACAATTTGTTCTTAGTGACAGCGTTAATCCTCTTTTGAGTGATTAGCAACTGGACGTAGGGTCTTTTGATCCGAACCAGTATAAACCTACTGTGTAATCTTCTCTACTCTTCTCTATTTACATTTACGCAGTTTTTAATCGGTAAAATTTGGGGAAAATTTTGAAAACCTAATTTTTATTAAGAAACCAATTCACCCCCCCTCTTGGTTTTTGTCCGACCACGCGAACATTCCGCTGCGCGATTCTAACAAGTGGTATCAGAGCTTGCTTTGATAGTCATTCAAATTTTCGAAAATGGCCGGACAAAATCAAACTTTTGCCGAAGGTGCATCTATCAACAGACCCCCACTTTTTGCGGGTCAAAATTATCCTTTTTGGAAAGTACGTATGCAAATATTTTTAGAGTCTGTTGATAGAGGCGTTTGGGACGCAATTTTAAACGGTCCATTTGTTCCTAAAACTACTGAGAACGGTGTTGACGTTCTTAAACCTTTTTCTAGATGGATCGTAGAAGAAAGTCGAAAAGCACAATTTGATGTTAGGGCTAGAAACATTATTTCATCTGCTTCTAACCCTTGATGAGTTTTATAGAATTTCGGTTTGTAAAAGTGCACAGGAAATGTGGGAAATGCTAAGGGTGACCCACGAAGGAACCGACGACGTCAAAAGAGCGCGTAAAAACTCCCTAATCCAAGAATACGAGATGTTCCGGATGCAACCCGGCGAATCGATTTTCGACGTTCAAAAGCGTTTCACTCATATTGTGAATCATCTCACCGGATTAGGTAAAGTATTTGACGTTGATGAATTAAATGTTAAAATTTTGAAATCTTTGGATAGGAAATGGCAACCTAAGGTGATGGCCATCTTGGAGTCACAAAATCTTGCCACTATGTCTATGGCGGCGTTATTTGGAAAGCTTAGAGAGCATGAACTTGACCTTGGAAGACTAAATGAGGAAGAGGGTCAATATCAAAAGAAGAACCTAGCTTTCAAGACCGAGATTTCAAAAAGCAAAAATAAGAAAGAAGAAGAAGAAGACTCCGAAATTGATGAAGAAGAGATGAGTCTTTTTATAAAGAAGTTCACCAAGATGATGAAAGCAAAAGGAAGACATCCTTTCAAAGGTAAGGGAAAGGTAAAAGAAAATTCTTCCGTTAATATAAAATGCTTTGGTTGTGGTGAAACAGGGCATATAAAGACCGAATGCCCAAACAAGAAAAATGATGAACACAAGGGCAAAAAGCAATTCAAGAAGAAAGCATATATTGCTTGGGATGACAAGTGATTCAAATTCAGAATCAAGCGACTCGGAAATAGAAGCAAACAATTGCTTAATGGCAAATGACAAAATTTCTTCGGATTTTGAGGTTAGTGATTCCGATTCATCCTCTAGTGAAGAAAATGACCATGATGAATTGCAAAATGCTTATAATGAGTTATTTACTGCATTTATGGATATGAAAAACGAATTTAAAGTTGTAAAGAAAAATCTAAGAAGATCCGAAAAGGAAAATGAGTCCTTAAAATTGAAAATTGCATGTTTAGAAGAAAAGGAGGTAGCTAATACGAAAATTGTATGCTTAGATGAGAATAAGGACTTAGCTTGTGCAAATTGTAAAGATCATGAATATGACATAGATATTCTTAACCATTTGCTAGACAAAGCGGAAAAAGAAATTGATGATCTTAAGAAGCATGAAATGGTAATTGCTCAAAATAATGTAAATCAAAGAGTTCCTTTGAAAAAGAGTAAAACTAAAAAGAAAAGAGTATGGGTAGAAAAAGGAACTAGAGCATCTATAATTAGAAATGCATCATTTTCAAATGTTACATCTAAAGCATGTTTTTACTGTATGAAACATGGTCATACTTCAAATAGATGTAAAATCAAACATTTTGGTGTTCCTAAAGGAAAATATATTTGGGTTCCTATAGTTGAATGAATTGTTTGTCTCTTCTATTTATTCAAAGAAAATGGATCATTTAGTATGTTTTAAACATAATGCTTAGGTAAAATCATTTTATCTTTTCTACTGCATAAAGGTTCTTCACTTAAAGATCTTTGCGAAATGCCTCATCATTCTTCCACAAGAAAAGCATTCTTGAAAAATGTTTCAAAGTTCAATTCACCCCCCCCTCTTGAACTCAACCATTAATTCTTACAGCTATCACCTTGAGTGGTGGTTTCCGACAATGACCTGCTTGTTAGAAAAGTAGTTTTAGATCAAGAGGGGGGGTGAATTGATCTTTGAAAGTTTTTCGCAAATAGCAGATTATCTATTTATAAAAATAAGATTTCAGATCTGTTCTTGAATCACCAAGCAAGCAATAAAAAATAAACGCAGCAGCAGAATTAAAATAGGAGAAAGGTTTAGAAAGATATCACCGGTGTTTATACTAGTTCACCCAATACGAGGGCTACGTCCAGTCTCCAGCCAAATTCCAGCTGGGTTCCACTAGATCAAATGTTTTACAGATTACAATCTTACACTTAATCTACCACAAGAACCACAATTCCAGTTTCTGCACCTAACCTTTCACCAAGAACCAAATTCCAGTTCTTTACAACCTCTACAACCAAATTCCAGCTGCAGAGAAACCAGTGCCCACAATTCCAGGCACCAAACAATTCAAAAAGAATGTAAAGAAATGAAAAGAAGAAACTAGAATGCTCAAACCAGTTTTATGAAATTCTGCAGTGTGTTTCTTCTTCAAAAGAAAGCAATTTGCCTCAAGAAAGAATTTCAAAGAACTTCACAAAAACTGGCGCGAATCTTTCTTGAAAGTGTGCTAAAGTTTACTTGCTTGATTGCTAAAGATTGATGTTCAATTGTTGTGTTTAAAATGTTCAAGCCAAACTGATTTTATAGAAGATTTTCAAAACTGCTAGTTTAATCAATCTGTTAAAAGATTCTTTTAATCTGTTAAAAGTGAAGTTTTAATATGTTAAAACTTCTTTTAATCCATTAAAGCGTTCTTGATTCTTTAACAGATTTGTTTTAACTGATACGACAACATTTATATCAATTAAAACTCTTTACAAAAAATCTTCTAATTTGATTTAATCGATTGTTTCGTGATTCAATCGATTAATATACTGCAAAACTTTCTTGTAAAACTTTCCAAGTTATTTTAACTGATAAAAATAAGTTTTAATCGATTAAAACGCTGTGTAGAAATTTTCTAAGTTGTTTTAATCGATTGAAACGTGTTTTAATCGATTGAAAAATCTTTGATCGGTCATAACTCAATTCTGATCGATCATATCTGATTCTGATTGGTCATAATTGCATTCTGATTCTGATTGGTCATAATTGCATTATGATCGATCATACTGCAAAAACACTTCTCTGAACATTCTAAGTGATTTTAATCGGTTATTTCAAAACTGTATCAGTTAAAAACTTGTTTAAGAAAGCTTTTGTCAAAATACTTTGTTTTTAACTTGTTTAAACGATTTTAGAGGCATTTTGCAAAATCTTTTAAGTGAAGAAACCTCATGCAGCAGAAAAGATAAAAATGATTATACCTAAGCATAGCAGCGGACACACTAATCTCTCTACTCTTTTATCTAAGTGACTGTTGATAGCTACAAAGTTGACTTTGACTTTATCTTTGACTTCATCAAATCAACAGGATCTTTGTCAGAGTATTTCAATAAGATCTTCATCACTTACAGTCTCCCCCTATTTGATGAAGACAAACACCACTTTGAAAAATAACTCTGCAAAAGAAGTCACTTGATAAAACAGATTAGTGACTAAAGAAATGAATTATTTTCCTATTTCTCCCCCTAAATTTTTGCTTCCTAAATAAAGAATTATTTCTGATCAAAAGTAAAGCAACTATTCTCCCCCTTTTGACTTCATAAAAAAAAATAGGGAATAGAAGAGAAACAATGCAAATGTATGTAATAAGTTTTAGATTTTGAAAATAAAAAAATGAATACAATATCTTACTCATGTAAAGATCAATCAAAGTTGATTCAAACTTATCTTCATTAACACGTTTGTAATGAATACAATTAACACGTGTAAAGATAAGGGAATCACGCTTTAGTAGCATGTTACAAGAACAACCATTAACTAAAGCCTTTAATTTTTCTTTCTAGAATAAAAATCAATTAAAAACAGGACAAAATCGATTAAAAAGTTCTTGTTAATGATTTTAATTGATTGAAATAAAGTTTTAATCGATTAATCTAGTGAAGGATTTTGAAAGTATGAAACATAAGTGCATTTAATCGATTAATTCCACATTTAATCAATTAAAATAGTAAAGAAAAATGTTAAAATTCTTTTAATCGATTTAAAAGATTTTTTATTCATTAAACACAACCAGTTTTTGCAAACTAAGGAATGTTTGATGCATCTAAAATGCCTAATTCAGTGCAAATTTTGAAAAATCGATCACGAGCAAGAGGTTTTGTAAAAATATCTGCTAGTTGTTTTTCAGTTTCTATAAAGAAGATTTCGCAATCACCTTTCAAAACATGATCTCTAATGAAATGATGTCTTATTTCTATATGCTTTGTCCTAGAATGTTGGATTGGATTTTTTGTTAACATAATAGCACTAGTATTATCACACAAGAGAGGAATTTTTCTGAGAATTAAACCATAATCCTCAAGTTGTTGTTTGATCCAAAGAGATTGAGCACAACAACTCCCAGCTGCAATGTATTCTCGTCAGCTGTAGAAAGAGCAACACATGACTGCTTTTCATCGTGCCATGAAATTAGACTGCTTCCAAGGAGATGACAAGTGCTACTGGTGCTTTTCCTATCAAGATTACAACCTCGCAAAATCTGAGTCGAGTATCCAACTAGATTTAGTTTTGACTCACCTGGATACCATAACCCAACATTTAAGGTTCCTTTGAGATATTTGAGGATCCTTTTTGCAGCAGTAAGATGAGACTCTTTTGGTGCAGATTGGAACCTGGCACACATACAAACACTGAACATAATGTCAGGTCTACTTGCTGTTAAATATAGCAAAGAACCAATAAGCCCTCTATATTTAGTTTCATCAACAGATTTTCCTTTTTCATCAGAGTCAAGATAACAATTTGTGGACATAGGTGTTGATGCCTCCTTGCAGTGTTCCATCTCAAATTTCTTTAAGAGTTCTGTGCAGTATTTGGATTAATGAAGAAAGCTTCCTTCTTGAAGTTGTTTAACTTGTAATCCAAGAAAGTAGTTAAGTTCCCCCATCATAGACATCTCAAACTCCCCCTGCATATCTTTGATGAAATCTTTATATAAAGACTCATTAGTAGCTCCAAATATGATGTCATCAACGTATACTTGAACAAGAATTACATCATTATTCAATTTCTTTAGAAATAAAGTTTTGTTAACCAAACCTCTTTGATAGCCCTTTGAAATAAGAAAGTTACTTAACCTTTCATACCATTGTCTTGGGGCTTGTTTGAGACCATACAGAGCTTTCTTCAATCTATAAATATATTCTGGATGAATATGATCTTCAAACCCAGGTGGTTGAGTAACAAAAACTTCTTCATTTAAGTAGCCATTTAAGAAAGCGCTTTTGACATCCATTTGAAATAACCTGAAATTTTTAATTGCAGCATAGGCAAGTAATAGTCTAACAACTTCTAATCTAGCTACTGGAGCATATGTTTCATCAAAATCAATTCCTTCTTGTTGATTATACCCTTTAGTAACCAATCTAGCCTTGTTTCTAGTTATTATGCCATTTTCATCCATTTTATTCCCAAAAACCCATTTTGTTCCTACAATATTGGCATTATCTGGTTTTGGAATTAATTCCCATACCTCATTTCTTGTAAATTGATTTAATTCATCATGCATAGCATTAATCCAATTATTATCTTTTAATGCATCAGATATGTTTTTAGGTTCAATTTGTGATACAAATACCATGTGATTGCAAAATTTATTTAAAGATCTTCTAGTGGAAACTCCCTGATTTATTTCACCAATGATGTTGTCTATTGAAAGATTTCTTGGAGTTTTCCATTCCTTGGGCAGTTCCTCTTCAGTTTCTTCAATTTCTTCAACCTGTTTTTCAGAAACTGTTGATTCTGGCAGTTTTAACTGATACATTTTATCAGTTAAAATATCTTCTTCTGTACTATATTCAGAAACATTCTGCATATTTGGGTTAGTTTCATCAAATGTAACATGGAAAGATTCTTCTATAGTTTTTAGTCTTTTGTTAAAGATTCTATAAGCATGGCTATTTAATGAATACCCCAAGAATATACCTTCATCTGATTTGGAATCAAATTTTCCAAGACTTTCTTTTCCATTGTTTAAGACAAAAACTTTACTTCCAAATACTCTAAAATAGTTTATGTTAGGCTTTTTACCTTTGAATAATTCATAAGGGGTTTTCTTAAGAAAGGGTCTGATTAAAACACGGTTTAATACATGGCAAGCAGTGCTAAGGGCATCAACCCAAAAATATTTTGGTAATGCTTTCTCATTAAGCATTGTCCTAGCAAGCTCTTCAAGAGAACGGTTTTTCCTTTCAACTACACCATTCTGTTGAGGAGTTCTAGGAGCAGAAAAATTATGCTTGATACCATGTTTATCACAAAATTTATTGAATTTTTCGTTTGAAAATTCTCCCCCATGATCACTTTGAATACAAGAAATAAAATAGCCTTTTTCATTTTGAATTTGTTTTGCAAATTTCTTAAACAAATGGAAAGTATCAGATTTTAATTTCAAAAACAATGTCCACGTAAATCTTGAGTAATCATCTACAATAACCAAGTGCATATAGATTTCCTCCTAAGCTCATAGTTCTAGAAGGACCAAAGAGATCCATGTGCAAAAGTTCAAGAGGTCCGGATGTTGAAACAATATTTTTCCGTGAGAAAGAATTTTTGACTTGTTTCCCCTTTTGACATGCATTACATACTTTGTCTTTCACAAACTTGAGTTTAGGTAACCCAACTACAAGATCTCTAGAAATCAATTTGTTTAGATGATTCATATGAATATGAGCTAACCTCCTATGCCATAACTAGGAATCATTCTCTTTAGAAATTAAGCAACAATTCTTAGCAGAATTAGTATCTAACATGTAAATATTGTTGATCCTCTTACCAGTAATCATTACCTGTTCTGAATCTGATCTGATAATTTGACTTTGATTTTGCACAAAAACAACTTTGTGTCCTTTATCACACAACTGGCTAATACTAATCAAATTATGTTTTAAACCCTCAACATATAAAACATTGTTAATAATACCTGATTCCGCACATTTGATGTCACCTATTCCAAGAATTCTTCCTTTATTATTATCACCATAGACAACAAGTCCCACCATTCTTTAGTTTAAGATTGCAAAATTTTGTAATATCACCTGTCATGTGTTTAGAACGACCACCTGCCAAGGTACCAAAGATCTTCACTTTGTTTTTCCCGAAATGAAATTAGTATAGTTGCAGAGTACAAAATTATACAAGTATTGAAATAAACAAATAATTCCAGTACTCGGAAGTATAATTTTAATCGATTAATTTGATACTCAATCGATTAATCAAGTTATGGAGAGAATGTATCGAATAACAATCGATTTAAACGAGGAATAATCGGTTAATTTTATCCTGTTTAATGATTTTAACTCGATATTAATCCATTTTAATCAATTAAAACAGCTTAAACTATATTCCGGAGAACATTTTAATCGATTAATTCGCATTTTAACCGATTAAAACTGTACTGACGATTCTTCCGGTATGCTCGTAAATGATTTTAACCGATTGAAATAGTTTTATATCAATTAAAATACTCGGTCTATGAATCTAGAGACAAAATTCGCTGATTTGATACACAGGGACTTCCAGATTTTATTCCTGCAAAACAGATTAGGCATATTTCTGGTACCCTTTAAAATTACTGGGTCCAATTATGTTATATGAAGTGAATTTTTGGGAATCCACTTCATTCTACCTTTAGGTATGGCATATTTCTTAATTCTACAATGTTTAACAGAATGCCCTTTTTTCATGCAATAAAAACATTTAACAAACGGAGACGAAACAAATTTACTATATGCAAAATAATTTTTAAATGCTCTGGTTTTCTTTCCAATAGACGGTGTAAAACCTATGCCACCACGGTCAATAACTAATTTCTGAGAATCAAGTATTATATCAAGACTAGTCTTTCCTTTTGCTAGTTTAGATGCAGTCTTTATTAAATATGTTACTTTTTCTTGCAACTCAGGACAATGTTTACAATCTTTAACATTACACATGCAATCAAAGTTATTATCTATATCTGAATTTTCATTTTTGATTTCTTCATCAATAATTTTCTTTTCAAGAATAGTGATCTTGTTTTCTAATATCCTATTCATGCTTTTTAATCTTTTGTTTTCAGTTTCTAATTTTTTTGCTACAACATGCATTTCATAAAAGGCATCTTGTAAAGAACTATAGTTCAAAGTAGTTGTTGAGTCGGAACTTACACTGGTTATTGGAGAATCCGAATTGACCATTAAGCATGTCTCTGTAGTTTCTCCATAGGCCATTTCAAGGGTTTTCCACATTTGTGCAGCAGTTTGACAGTGTGTTATCCTGAAAAAATCATTTCTATTAAGTGCATATATGATAATATTTTTGGCAATACAATCATCCTGGATTAATTTCTTTTCACAGTCATTTAAGTTGGACCAATCTTTGTTAATGATATCAGTTTCTTGTTTAATGATATTCCAAACATTTATACTAACAGATTCAATAAAGATCTTCATCCTAATCTTCCAAAAAGGATAATCTGTTCCACAAAACAGTGGAGGTCTATCAATACAAGCACCCTCAGAAAATTTGTTTCCAGCCATGGATCGAAGAACTTGAATAACTTTCAAGCACCTCGCTCTGATGCCAATTGTTAGAAAAGTAGTTTTAGATCAAGAGGGGGGGTGAATTGATCTTTGAAAGTTTTTCGCAAATAACATATTATCTATTTGTAAAAATAAGATTTTAGATCTGTTCTTGAATCACAAAGCAACCAATCAAAAATAAACGCAATAGCAGAATTAAAATAGGAGAAAGGTTTAGAAAGATATCACCGGTGTTTATACTAGTTCACCCAATACCAGGGCTACGTCCAGTCTCCAGCCAAATTCCAGCTGGGTTCCACTAGATCAAATGTTTTACAGATTACAATCTTACACTTAATCTACCACAAGAACCACAATTCCAGTTCCTGCACCTAACCTTTTACCAAGAACCAAATTCCAGTTCTTGACACCTCTACAACCAAATTCCAGCTGCAGAGAAACCAGTGCCCACAATTCCAGGCACCAAACAATTCAAAAAGAATGTAAAGAAATGAAAAGAAGAAACTAGAATGCTCAAACTAGTTTTATGTAATTCTGCAGTGTGTTTCTTCTTCAAAAGAAAGCAATTTGCCTCAAGAAAGAATTTCAAAGAACTTCACAAAAACTGGCGCGAATCTTTCTTGAAAGTGTGCTAAAGTTTGCTTGCTTGATTGCTAAATATTGATGTTCAATTGTTGTGTTTAAAATGTTCAAGCCAAACTGTTTTTATAGAAGATTTTCAAAACTGCTGGTTTAATCAATCTGTTAAAAGATTCTTTTAATCTGTTAAAAGTGAAGTTTTAATCTGTTAAAACTTCTTTTAATCCATGAAAGCGTTCTTGATTCTTTAACAGATTTGTTTTAACTGATACGACAATGTTTATATCAATTAAAACTCTTTACAAAAAATCTTCTAATTTGATTTAATCGATTGTTTCGCGATTCAATCGATTAATATACTGCAAAACTTTCTTGTAAAACTTTCCAAGTTATTTTAACTGATCAAAATAAGTTTTAATCGATTAAAACGCTGTGTAGAAATTTTCTAAGTTGTTTTAATCGATTGAAACGTGTTTTAATCGATTGAAAAATCTCTGATCGGTCATAACTCAATTCTGATCGATCATATCTGATTCTGATCGGTCATAACTCAATTGTGATCGATCATATTTGATTCTGATTGGTCATAATTGCATTCTGATCGATCATCCTGAATGTTAAGTGCATTTAATTGATTAAAACCAAGTTGTATCGATTAAAATACTGCAAAAACACTTCTCTGAACATTCTAAGTGATTTTAATCGGTTATTTCAAAACTGTATCAGTTAAAAACTTGTTTAAGAAAGCTTTTGTCAAAATACTTTGTTTTTAACTTGTTTAAACGATTTTAGAGGCATTTTGCAAAATCTTTTAAGTGAAGAAACCTCATGCAGCAGAAAAGATAAAAATGATTATACCTAAGCATAGCAGCGGACACACTAATCTCTCTACTCTTTTATCTAAGTGACTGTTGATAGCTACAAAGTTGACTTTGACTTTATCTTTGACTTCATCAAATCAACAAGATCTTTGTCAGAGTATTTCAATAAGATCTTCATCATTTACACTGCTGGCACTATGGTCGTTACCACGGTCGGTCGTACATGCCACACACTGCCTATGTGTATTCACTCTTGCCCTCGGGTATAGAGGGTCTGTTGTGTGTAAGGGTTTGTGTATAATTTGTATTTCAAAAAATTGCAGAAAATAACATACAATAGTTACTAAAGCCAAATAGCAAAGCAAAGCAAGGGTAGAGGCATAATTTCAAGTCTAATATTTTTAGATTATTCCATCACTAAATGGGATCAACTCTCTAGTTTCCCAGTGAAGTCACCATCTGTCGCCGCCACAAAAAAGCGGTCGGAGAGACACGATGGTTTTGATGACTCGTGTTTGTTTTAAAAATATGGTCATCGCTCTTAGGGTGTCTGATAACCGAACTATAACGAGGTTTACGTAAATGTGTTCTGGAGTCACCACCAATGTTTTTACCATAAACATTGGGAAAGGAAAAAAAGAAGGCGTTGGTTTAAGAAAAACCAACTTTGGCCATTATAACCAGAGTTGGGTAAGGGAGTTAGTTACGTGTGAGGAAGGTATTAGCACCCCCACAATGCCCCTTTCTAGTTCCCTATGATGGAATATTATTAAAATAAAGACAATAAAATTATGTTTCTACCCTATTTATTATGCGATATTAAAAATGATTATCTACATGATCCTATCTCTATTGCATATAGGAAAGCAATAAATAAAGCAATAAAAGAAAAGAGTAGTGAAAAGAACCTCCGAAGCAAGCTTTTCTAGAAATTTTCAACACTGAGGATGCTTTCTGGCTATCCTCTCGCACTACAGGGACTCTCCTCTCCCGGATACAAGAAAAGCTTTAAACTATCGAATGCCACATATCTCAAAAAGAGATTTCCTTAACTGATTGTTACCTTATAGGCAATCGGAAAGATCATTCAAGTACTAAAAGTATAGAGAGAAGTGACTGTGAGTTAAGGTGTGTGAAAAAGCTGCAAATGAGGCCCCTATTTATAGTTTTCGCAGTGTCAGGATGCTAGGACGGGCATCTGGACATTCGGGACGGCCGTCCCAAGTTAAAAAATTGGGTGGGACAGCCGTCTGACATTTGGGATGGTCGTCCCAATGTGCAAAATTGGCTAGGATGCGCATCTGGCCTTTGGGACACGTGTCTTAGTGCTGAAAATTCACTTGGGACGACCATCTGGAATGTGGGACGACCATCCCAAACGTTTCTTCATATTTTCACTTTTTTTTCTTAAGAAGAGCTCCCCTTTCCTTGGACGAAAGCCGATTGATGTTGCTAGATGCCCAACGTAGCTTTACCTATCTTTCGAATGGAAGTCTTCTGATCTTTATTGAGAAGTCAGGCAAGATTTGGGCTCTATAGCCGCCGTGAAAAGCGATCGGTGCGACGCGATGGTTTTGTGACTCGCGTTTATTTTGTAAAAGGAGCGGTCATAGCTCTTAGGATGTTCAATAATCAAACTACCCTTAAGAGCGAGGTGTTTGTAAATGGGTTGTAGACCCCAAATCTTGCCCGGCTTCTCAATAAAGATCAGAAGACTTCCATTCTGAAGATGGGTAAAACTCGTTGGGCATCTAACAGCATCAACCGGCTTCCGTCCAAGGAAAGGAGGCTCTCTGAAGAAATAAAAAGTGAAAACATGAAGAAACACTTGGGATGACCGTCCCACATTCCAGATGGTCGTCCCAAGTGAGTTTTCAGCACTAAGATGTGCATCCCAAAGGCCAGACGCGCGTCCCAACCAATTTTGCACATTGGGATGGCCGTCCCAAATGTCTAGACGGTCGTCCCACCTGATAGGAGTTGGGATGGTCATCTCGGCATCCTGACACTACGAAAACTAAAAATAGAATTCTCATTTGTAGCTTTTCCACACACCTTGACTCACAATCACTTCTCTCTATACTTCTAGTACTCGAATGATCTTTTTTATTTCCTATAAGGTAACAATGAGTTAAGAAAATCTATTTTTGAGATATTCGGCATTCAATAGTTTAATGCTTTTCTTGTATTTGGGAGAGGAGAGTCCCTGTAGTGCGAGAGGATAGCCAAAAATCATCCTCAGAGTTGAAGATTTCTATAAAAGCTTGCTTCGGAGGTTCTTTTCACTACTCTTCTCATTTATTGCTTTATTTATTGCCTTCCCATATGCAATAGAGATAGGATCATGTAGATAATCATTTTTAGTATCACATAATAAATAGGGTAGAAGCATAATTTTATTGTCTTTATTGTAAGAATATTCCATCATAGGGAACCCGAAAGGGGCATTGTGGGGGTGCTAACACCTTCCCCACATGTAACTAACTCCCTTACCCAACTCTGGTTATAATGGCCAAAGTTGGTTTTTCTTAAACCAACACCTTCTTTTTTCCTTTCTCAATGTTTATGGTAAAAATATTGGTGGCGACTCCAGAACCCATTTACGAAAACCTTATTCTTAAAGGTAGTTTGGTTATCATACACCCTAAGAGCGATAATCATATTTTTAAAACAAACACGAGTCATCAAAACATCGCATCACTCCGACCGCTTTTTGTGGCAGCGACATGGGTCTAGGAGTCGCCACCGATAATTTTACCATAAACATCGAAAAAGGAAAAGAGAAGTTGTTGGTTTAAGAAAAAACAACTTTGGCCATTATAACCAGAGTTGGGTAAGGGAGTTAGTTACGTGTGCGGAAGGTGTTAACACCCCACAATGCCCCTTTCGGGTTACCTATGATGGAATAATCTTAAAATAAAGACTTAAAAATTATGCTTCTACACTATTTATTCATTGTGGTATTTAAATAACTATCTACATGGCCCTAATATATAATGCACACAGAAGAAAGCAATAAAGAAAAGTAGTAAAGAGATGAAATAAAGAAAGGAACCTCTGAAGCAAGCTTTTTATATATCTCTTGAAAACGTGAGGACGTTTTTTGACATTTTCGTCCCTCTATAAGAGAACTCCTCCCCAAACGATAAAAATTCTTATACTACCGAGCGCTGGATGTCTCAAAAGGAGACTTCCTTAACCGACTTAATCTAAAAAGGATATTCGGAAAGACTACTCGGACTCTAAAACTTAAGAAAAAATGCTCGAAAAAGTTTCAAAGTAGAGAGAGAAGAGAGCAATGCTCTGAATGGTGTGTGAAATGAGAGAAATGGCGCCTCTATTTATAGTCTCACTCTTCTAGGAGACCGCGATGGCCATCCTGGATTTTATCAGGTGGGACAGCCGTCTGGGCATTTGGGATGGTCGTCTTGGGCTAAAAATGATCTGGGACGGTCGTTCCAGGCCCCAAGGGGATTGAGACGACCGTCTGGATCTGGGATGGCCATCCCGACCCTTTAACAAAAACCCTAATTTTTATTTTTCTAAGAAAACCCTCCTTTAATTAGATGGAGCCTAGAAAATGCTACTAGGGGCCTAATGAAGCCATGATCATCTTCGAAATGGAGGATTTCTGAACTTATTGTGAGGTCGGGCAAGATTTGTGGTCTATAGCTGCCCCCCTTTACCTGACTGACCGGTTGTTGGCTAATGTACCAAGAGACCGACTAGCGGGTGAATGAGTTAACCCTCTTGCCCAGTTGTCCTTCATATGATCCTTTGGTGTGGTAGCTCTACCCTCTAGATGATGAATGTGAAGCTCCAGGATGCTCCTTCGGTGCGGTAGCTGACCCCTGGGTTGATGAGTATGAACCCTCATCAGGTGTGATGTAGCCTTGGGATGCTCCTTTGATGCGGTAGCTGACCCCTTGGTTGATGAGTATAGAGACTCTATCTTCCGGATGCCCCTTTTGCTGCAGGGGATGACTCTTTGGACGATGAGCGTATATAGACTTTTTGTCTTCAGGATGCTCCCATGCTGCGGAGGCTGACCCTTCAGACGGTAAAGATAGAATGTGTCTTCAAGATACTCTTTTGGTCTAGAGTTGATCCTTCGAACGACGTATGTAAATCCTGTCTTCAGGATACTCCTTTGCTGCAGAGCTAATCCTTTAGATGATGTATATGAAGATATTTGTCTTTAGGATACTCTTTTGCTACGGAGTTGATCCTTCGGACGATGAATGTAAATCCTGTCTTTAGGATACTACTTTGTTGCAAAGCTGATCCTTTGGACGATGGATATAAAGATATTGTCTTCAGGATGCTCCTTTGCTACAGAGCTGATCCTTTGGTTGTTCTCAGGATACTTCAATGAGATAGTCGATCCTTTGATTGATGAGTATGGAACTCTGTCTTCTGGATGCACCTTTTGTTGTGGTGGCTTACTGATGTTTATCATGAGCCGACTCCATGGGGAACCCGAAAGGGGCGTTGTGGGGGTGCTAATACCTTCCCGACACGTAACTAACTCCCGTACCCAACTTTGGTTATAATGGCTAAAGTTGGTTTTTGTTAAACCAACACCTTATTTTTTCCTTTCCCAATGTTTATGGTAAAAACATTAATGGCGACTCTAGAACCCATTTATGAAAACCTTATTCTTAAAGGTAGTTTGGTTATCAAACACCCTAAGAGCGATGATCATATTTTTAAAACAAACGTGAGTCATCAAAACCATCGCGTCGCTCTGACTGCTTTTTCTGGCGGTGACAGATGGCGACTCCACTGGGGAAGCTAGAAAGGCGATCCCATTTAGTGATGGAATAATCTAAAAATATTAGACTTGAAATTATGCCTCTACCCTTGCTTTGCTTTACTGTTTGGCTTTAATAACTGTTGTATGTTATTTTTTGTAATTGTTTGAAATACCAATTGTACACAAACCCTTGCATACAACAGTCCCTCTATACCGGGGGGCAAGAATGAATACACATATGGAGTGGGTGGCATGTACAATTGACCGTGGTAATGGCCATAGTGCCAGCATGTCGTTGTCAGAAACCACCACTCAAGGTGATAACCTTCTTCTCTTGGTCTAAGAATGTCAACAAGGCCTTTTTGCCATGCATGGTTCAAATACTGAGAGATTGAAGGGTCCCTATAATGGGGGCACCTTGGGGACCTGGACCATGGTGAGAACAGTTAGAACCTACCTTTGCCAATGCACTTTTCTGCAGGAGACCCCTACCTCGTAATTAAACGACATCGCTCTGCTCATGGATGAGTGAATTGTTTGTGCATTTGTTTGTTGCATTTTGTTTTTCACATTTGCATAACATAATCATACAATAACAAAAAGTAAAAAATAAAAAATAAAATAAACAAAATATTTCAAAATTTTTTTTGCAATAAACAACCTTATCTCGGATAGTCTTTGTAAGCTAAGTAGTCACGTTGACTTATAGAAGAGATAAGGGGTTATAAAATTAATTGTTTTTAAACAAACTTTATTTATAGGACGTATCCTAGCGAGGTGTAGGGACACTAACTTTTCCCCAGGACACCCTTTGTGAGTCTTCATCCTGGCAGGTCATGAGCAATGCCTTCAAGCGTAATACTTCTTCACCGCATCTGAGTTGACTGGGTGTCGAAGTTCTTCTTCGTCCATGTTAGTGAGGATAAGGGCTCCTCCTGAGAAGGCTCGCTTGACCGCAAAGGGCCCTTCATAATTCGCCGCCCATTTTCCGATTTTATCCTTCTAGGCTGGAAGAAATTTCTTTATTACTAAATCCCCCTCGTGATAAGTGTGGGGGTTGACCTTTTTGTCGTAAGCCCTTTTGATCTTCCTTTGGCAGGCCTATCCATGACATATGGCATCCAATCATTTTTCGTCAATTAGGTTCAACTGATCGTACCGACTTTGGACCCATTCTGCTTCTGTCAACTTTACTTTCATAATGACTCTTAGGGAGGGTATTTCGACTTCCACTAGCAGTACGACCTCCATACCGTATACAAGGGAAAACAGAGTGGCTCCTGTGGAGTTCCGTACAGAAGTTTGATATCTGTGAAGGGCAAAGGGCAACATTTCATGCTAATCTTTATATGTTATCACCATCTTGTGTATGATTTTCCTGATGTTCTTGTTGGTTGCCTCTATTGCATCGTTCATTTTTTGTTAGTATGGAGAGGAATTGTGATGTTGGATTTTGAAATCTTGGCATAACTCTTCCATCATCTTATTGTTCAGATTGGTCCCATTATCAGTAATGAGATGATGAGGGATGCCATATCGACACAAGATATTTTTCTTGACGAAAATGGTCACTACTTTCTTGGTCACATGTGCGTAGGATATCACTTCTACCCATTTGGTGAAGTAGTCAATGGCCAACAAAATGAAGCGATGACCATTGGATGCTTTGGGCTCGATGGGTCCAATAACATCCATGCCCAACATGGAGAATGGCCATGGTGTAGCCAAGACGTGGAGAGGTGTCGGTGGGACATGAACATTGTCGGCGTAAACCTAGCATTTGTGACATCATTTGGCGTATTAATGACAATAACCTTCCATTGTAGACCAGAAGTATCCTGCTCTTAGGAGTTTCTTTGCCATGACATGCCCTGGTGTATGGGTTCGGAAGGCCGCTTCATCAATTTCCTTGATTAGGGTTTGAGCCTCTTCGCGGTCCACACACCCCAATAAGCTGGAGTCAAAATTTTTCTTATAAAGGGTTCCTCCAATCAACGTGAACCCTACAGCTCTCTTCCGAATGGTCCTTTTATCATTATCGCTAATTCCCTCGGGATATTCATCCTTCATGAGATATTGCATGATGTCATGATACCAAGGGGATTTGTCTTCCTTGCTGGTTACTACCATGCAAAAAGCTTGTTTTTCATGCAGCCTGATTTGAATAATCGATATCTCACGTTCTTGATCCAAGGCAAACATGGATGACAAAGTAGCGAGGGCATCTCTGAACTGATTGTCTTCCCGAGGGATGTACTCGAAAGTGATGTTTTCTATCCCTGAAATCATATTACGGATGTACTCTAGATATGTGATCAATTTGGAATTTCTGGTTTCCCATTCACCCTTTAGTTGGTAGGTAACAAGGGATGAGTTTGGTTACTGAAGCATTTGTTGAATTTGATGAAGACATATAAAGTTTATAAAGTTTAGTTTTTGGGTGTGTAGGTAGATAGGTTATAGTTTTAGAATTTAATCTCTTGATAATTTCAGTATATCTTGTGATAAGCGCCTATAACTGTTGCATTTCATAGAATTTATCTTACTGCATGAAAAACCAATCTCTAAGCCTTGAAAGAACAAATTCGTGTGTTTTTCTGAGCATATTCGTGTGTTTTTCTGATCATCATAAGGCGTTTTGATCAAGATTATTGAAAGATCTTCAAGAGATAAAGTTCTAAGTTAGAAAAATTGCTTCTGGAATTCTATATTGTAAAAGTTGTAGTCCAGGTTTATTCTTTTCATATACTTGTACGAATTCTAATTGTGTAGATTGGGTTTGAATCTGAACTGGTTACAGTAACTGGGTTTGGTTGCTGGGTGGTTTTTCAAGAGTCTATCTTGTGGTGTTGTAAGGTAGATCTTGGGGTAGATTGGTGTGTATCTACTGGTTTGTATTTTCACTTGGTATTAGTGGAACTTGGCAGATTTGTCAAGAACTGGATGTAGCTCTTGGGAAGAGTGAACCAGTATAAACTCTTGTGTTGTATTTCTGCTTTTATCTCTTCTCATTTCTGGTTTACATTCTTGCTTTGTTTAAAACCAAATCTGCCTAATAAAAGATTGGATAAAGATTAATCATTCTTCCACAAAGAAAGAGTGTTTTTCGAAAAAGATTTTTAAAGTTCAATTCACCCCCCCTCTTGAACTCAACCATTAATTCTTACACTTACCCCATGTCGCCACCGTCAAAAGAGGCGGTCGGAGCGACGCAATGGTTTTTTTATTCGACTCGTGTTTTAAAAAGTGTGGTCATCACCCTTAGGATGTCCGATAACCGAACTATTCTAAGGGTGAGGTTTTCATTAATGGGTCTTGGAGTCGCCACCAAAATTTAACCAAAAACATTGGAAAAGGAAAAAAGAAGGGTGTTGGATGACTACTGCCCTTGCTTTGGACTGTACAGGGGCCTTCTGCTTGTAGAAGAGCTCATCTTCTTCTTCCTCCTCATGGCGAGAAGCACGGTTGCCATGCGTTTCAGCCTTGTTGAGGTTCTGTTGGCGCATCATCTCCATCATCTATGCCATTTGTTCTCTTAGGGTGTTAATCTCAGTAGTGAGTTTGCGATTTTGCTCCTCCAGTTGCTCCATTGCTTTGGCTTTTTGTGCACGGGTTCAGACCACAGGAAGACCAGCCACTTTCTAGAATGCCAAAATGAATTTTATTACTTAAAATGAATGATTGGTGTGGGATAGATATGCCTTAAGACAATGGCTTTGGTATCATCCCTAAAGCTTACGCTTTGCGAGGTACCATACCCACTTTGTTATAATGGTTCCTTCCCTATCATAGATGGACAAGTGTAATGAAGGTCACCATATACCTTAGTACACTTGTCCCTTCCTTGGGGATGGTTACAAATGTGCTCAGGGTCTCTTTCGCCTTTGTCTTAGGGATATCTAATGCCCATTAGCATGAATGTGTTTATGGATGGAAGGTTTTATTATAATGATGCGTATGCATGTCCTTCTTATGCATTTATTTTCTCTCTTGTTTTTTCCACTCATGAAATGATGCGGATATGAATGGTTTGAAAAAATCATCTTATTGGATAATATTGTTTCTAAATGAGTGCTTGAGTTTTATTGTATGTTGCTTTTTATTTTTACCCCTTAATCTCTTCTGTAGGTCAACGTGGCTACTTATCTTACAAAGAACCTGAAACCAGGCTAGCTAAAATGAAGACTATTCGAGATAAAGTTTGTTTATTATGAAAATAAGACTTTAGGACCCCTTATCTCTTCTATCGGCCCACGTGGCTACATAGCTTACAAAGAACCTGAAACCAGACTAGTTAAAATGTGAACTGTCCGAGATAAGGTCTTTATTATGAAGATGTTTTTGAGATTTTGTTTTTATTTTGCTGTCGTATGATCATGCTATGCAACAAAAAAATGCGACAAAGAAATGCACAAACAATTCACCCATCTGCGAACCGTATGATGACATTTTTATCACGAGGTAGGGGTATCCTGTAGAAAACTGCATATTCAAGGTGGTTCTAATTATCCTCACCAAGGTCAGACCCCCAATGTGCCCACTCTTCCAGCCCTCAAACCATGCATGGCACGAGGGCCTTGTCAGTCTTTAGGCCAAAAGAGGAAGGTTATCACCTTGAGTGGTGGTTTCTGACCATACCGACGGGCTCATGGTCCTCACTATGAAAAATCGTACCTGCCACCCACTCCCTAAGGTTATCCCACATGCCCTAGGTACAGGGGGAACTATTGTGTCCAAAGATTTGTGTACAATTGTTTATTTCAAACAATTGCAGAAAATAGACATACAACAATTATTAAAGTCATTCAATAAAGCATGTTATAAAAACAAGGAAGGGTAAAAACATAATTTCGAGTTTTTATTTATTAGACTAGTCCATCACTAAATTGGATCAACTCTCTAACTTCCCCAGTGGAGTCGTCATCTGTCGCTGCTGTTAGAAAAGGCGGTCAGAGCGATGTGATGGTGTTGATTGACTCACAATTTTTAAAGAAGATTTTCAACGTCTTTAGGTTGTCCGATAACCGGGATGAACCTAAAGGCGAGGTTTTCAAAAAGGTTTGATGGAGTCGCCACTGATGTTTTGACCGTAAACATCGAAAAAGAAAAAAATGTGTTGGTTTTAGAAAACCAACTTTGGCCATTACAACCAGAGTTGGGTAAGGGAGTTAGTTACGTGTGGGGAAGGTGTTAGCACCCCACAATGCCCCTTTCGGGTTCCCTATGATGGACTAGTTTATAAAATAAAGACTAAGAAACTATGCTTTTACCCTATTTATTTGTTTGCTTGAAAAATTTAAATGTCTACATGACCTTAATATCTAATGCATACAAAGAAAGCGATAAAAGAAAGCAGTAAAAGAAAGTATAAGGGAAGAAACCTCCGAAGCAAGCTTTGTATTAATTTCTTCAAAATCAAGGATGCTTTTTTGCTATCCCTTCACTCTACAACACTTGCTCACTCTTGAACGCAAGATTCTAGCTACAGAGTGTCTAAAAAGAGTATTAGAACTCTGGAAAGTGCTTCAGAGTTGGCCTATAGGAAGCTTAAGAAGGTAGGAGAGTGTATTCAAGGCAAAAATCTCGAATTATGTCGAAAAGTGTGTGAAATGAGGGGGGGGGGGGGGGGAAAGGGCCCTTTTTATAGGAATTTGCACCAGTCAGGGCGAGACGATCGTCTTGACCCTTGTTAGACGAGACGATCGTCTCGCCAATTGAGACGCCCGTCTCGCCTCATAAGTGGCGAGATGGCCATCTCCCCTTACAAGTTGCTAGATAGTCGTCTCGCTTTTGTAAGGTAAGATGGTCGTCTCGACCCTTGTGGCGAGACGGTCGTCTTGCCCGGGCAAGATCGTCTGGCCAAACGGGACGGCTGTCTCAGACTCTGGGTGAGAATTCTCTTATTTTCACTTATTTTCGTTGTACAGGAAGCCCTCCTATCCTAACATGGAGCCTAGAAGCTTTGCCCATCTTCGAGTGGAGTCTTCAGGCTTTATTGTGAAGTCGGGCAAGATTTGGGGTCTACAGTACACTAGCCAACAACCGGTCAGTCAGGTGAAGGGGAGGCAGCTATAGACCCCAAATCTTTCCCCGTCTAACAATAAGTTCAGAAATCCTCCATTTCGAAGATGGTTAAGGCTTCAATAGGCCCCTATTAGCATTTCCTAGGTTCCATTTAGGATAAGGAGGGTTTTTCTGAGAAAATAGAAATTAGAAATTTTGTCGGAAACGTCGGATGGTCGTCCAAGCTAATTAGACGACTGTCCATGCTCATTACCAAGCAATGGACGATCGTCCATTTGGACTAGATGGTCATCCATGCATATTTTTAGCCATGGACGGCCATCCATGTTAAATAAACGACCGTCCATGCTCATTTAAGGCTATGGACGACCATCCATGTTAAATAGACGACCGTCCATGCTCATTTAAGGCTATGGACGACCATCCACTTAAGCCAGACGACCATCCACTTTTCCTGGCTCATTTCCCTATAAATAGGACCCTCATTTCTCACTTTTCCATAGACCTCACACTCTTTTATGCTCTAAAGAAGCTATTTTGGGAATTTTGAGCAACTCTGAGCATTATTCCAGAGTACGAGTGATCTTTTGACACTCGAGGAGTTTAGTTTTTATTTTTATTCGAGGGAGGAGTGTCTCTGTAGAGTGTTGGGACAACCAAAAAGCATCCTCAAGTTCAAGATATATAAAAGCCTGCTTCGGAGGTTCTTCTTCATATCTCTTCTCTTTTATCGCTTTCCTTTATTGCTTTCCTTTTGTGTGCATTAGTTATTAGAGCCATGTAGATAGTCATTTAAATACTGCAATGAATAAATAGGGTAGAAGCATAATTTTTATGTCTTTATTTTTAAGATTATTCCATCATAGGAAACCCGAAAGGGGCGTTGTGAGGTGCTAATATCTTCCCAACACGTAACTAACTCCCTTACCCAACTCTGGTTATAATGGCCGAAGTTGGTTTTTCTTAAACCAATGCCTTCTTTTATTTTCCTTTTCCAATGTTTATGGTAAAAACTTTGATGGCGACTTCAGAACCCTCTTACGAAAACCTCGCTCTTAAGGATAGTTCGGTTATCGGACATCCTAAGAGCGATGACCACATTTTTACACTAAACGCGAGTCATCAAAACCATCGCGTCGCTTACCATTTTTTACGGCAACAACATTCATCTTTGAGAAGCTACAGGAGTGTAAGATGTTGCAACGCAGGTTTGTTAAAGGAGAGATGTGTGACCTTCATCCAGGGCCGCAACATTCTATAGAGCATTGCTCAGAAGTTGAGCAAATACTACAATGTCTCAGACACCCATAAAATTCATATCAGTAGTACGCAAAATGAGGGGGAGGTGTTCATGCAAACAGGCAGGGAGCAAGAGCTGATGTTGCCAAAACCCTTAGTGGTCCATTTCACTAAAACTTCACATCCATCTCTATCTCAAGGAAGGCAACCCATCATAATTCAAGTACCCTCCCCTTTCTTGTATGAGAGTGAAAGACGGTCCCTTGGAAGTATGGCGTAAATGTGCTAAAAGATGGGAGAGTGGACGATACACTTTACGCTGACACATCGAGGGTTGATAATATCTCTGGTATAGGGGGTGCGACGAGGAGCACTCGTTTTTTTCTCACCACCTAATAGGAGGCCGAAAAGAAACCAGGAGGGAAGGGTCCAGGCTGAAAAGGTAGTGACCGAGGGGGAAAAAATCCCTAAAAGAAAAGGCTACGTAGGGAAATGCGAAGCCATAAGGAAAAGGCGTTAGGAAGAGAAAAGATGTGTCTGATGAAGAAGCTTGCAAGTTCCTTAAATTCATCCAATAGAGCAAGTACAAGGTGGTCGATCAGCTGAATCGAATGCTGACCAAAATCTCTCTACTCGAGTTATTAATGCATTCATCCACCCATAGGAAGTTGTTAATGAAGGTCTTGGGTGATGCTCATGTGGAGCAAGGGATATCATTGGATAAATTTGAAGGAATTGTTAGTAATATCACCGCTAACAATTACCTCACTTTTACTGAGGAGGAGATCCCGACCGAGGGAAGAGGCCACAATAAGGCTCTACATGTCTCTGTCAAGTGCCTAGATCATGTCATTGCATGGGTACTCATCGACAATGGCTCATCTCTAAATGTCATGCCAAAAGCCACACCCGATAAGCTGCCATGCTGGGGGATGCATATGAAACCCAACGCTATGGTGGTGAGAGCGTTTGATGGAAGCAAGAGGGAAGTAATGGGAGAGATGCAACTACCAAACCAGGTAGGTTTGTTCACCTTCCAGGTCACCTTCCAAGTAATGGATATCCTGCCCGCATATAGTTGTTTGTTGGGACGACCATGAATCCACACAGTTGGGGTTGTGTGATCGATGTCGTACTCGGTCAAATAAATACATATAAATGCAGTACTAGGAAGCTTTCCTAGGTCGTCTCCCAAGGACCATTAGTTTCAATCAAATATTTAAACAAATAAAATAGTGATGGGCGGGGTTTGCAGAATTTCGAATAATTAACAAACTAAATAGTAGTAGAAATAGCTTGACTCCTTGATTAGAGTTCAAGTCTCTTATCCCTAGGTAACAACAGATTCCCTGTTCCATTCAACCTTGTTCCATCCAACACCAACCCACTAAGCAAAGATTGATCAGGACTTCCCTACACGATTAAGCAACATGCACAACATATTATTTCAGCCCACAAAATTAAGCAAACTATGGAAACTAAAGTTTTAGAGTTCACACACAACCCAAGTTCATTAAGCATCAACATAGATTGAATGTAACCCGTGGGACAATATATTGGAAAGCCAAATAGAACAGAGATAACATAAAATGAAGTACCCTCAAAGAGATCTTGTCATCAGTTCAAGGAGCCAACCTCAAGGGGTTCAACCTCAAGAGCACTCGAACTCGGGAAATTGCTCAGAGTTGGCCCAGAGAGAGTTCATGGAGGTAGGAAAGTATGAGAGCAAAGATTCTCAGATTGTGTGTGAAATGAGGGGGGGGGAGAGGTCTTATTTATAGAAATTCGCACCAGTCAGGCCGGGACGGCCGTCTGGACCCTATCACGCGAGACGGTCATCTTGCCATTCACAGATGGTGAGACAACCATTTGGCCAAACGAGACGGGCGTCTCGCCTTTCACTGATGGCGAGACGGTCATTTGGCCAAATGAGACGGCTGTCTCGGGTTCTTGGTCAAAATTTTCTTATTTTCTCTTATTTTTCTTGTACAAAAAACCCTTCTATCCTATCATGGAGCCTAGTAAATATGCCTAGGAGCCTAGAGAAGTCTTAATCATCTTCAAACAGAGGGTTCCTCGCTTTATTGTGAAGTTGCGCAAGATCTGGGGTCTACAGCTGCCCCCCCCTTCACCGACCGATTGACTATGGATTGGTGTACCATAAGGTCGATTGGCGGGTGAAAGAGTTAACCCTCTTGCCCGATTGTCCTTCGGATGTTGCTCTTGATGTGGTAGCCGCCCCTTGGGAGGATGAATGTACTCTGACGTTGTCTTCAGGATGCTTCCTTGTTGCGGAGGCTGAACCTTTGGATGATAAGTTGTGATGCTCCTTTGATATGGTAGTTGACCCTTTAGCTGTAATGAATAGGGAACCTCGGGATACTCCTTTGATGCGGTAGCTAACCCCTTGGTTGGTGAATGCATGTAGAGTTGTGACTTCAAGATACTTCCATGCTGTAGAAGCTAACCCTTCAGATGGTAGAAGTGGACTGTCTTCCGGATACACCTTTGCAATGGGGTTGATCCTTTGGACGATGCTCATCCTACCTTCGAGATATTCCTTTGTAGCGGAGCTGATCCTTCGGGCAATGACGGTATATTGTGTCTTCCGGATACTCATTTGCAGTGGAGCTGATCCTTCAGACTATGTGTGGAACTCTATCTTCTGGATTCCCCTTTGCTATGGTGGTTGATCCCTCTAATAGAGAAGGTGGTGGCAGCTTACGGCTCTAGCTCATGCGCCGGCTCCATGGGGTGTGATTTTGTTTGTAGTCATCTGGTGTACCGGGGATTCTTTGATTTTTGGCTTTTTCCAATAGCCACCCAGCTTGTTGATTGCTGGAGATTCTTTGATTAATGCCTCTGAAGTAGGTAGGAGTCCTCTGGGGATTTGTTTGATTTAGACGGTGCCTCTGAATAGGCGAATGCTTCATCGGAAGTAAAGGCTTTTGACTTGTTTTACCTCTGAGTAGGCTAATATTCCCTTCGGCGATGGTGGTTCTTTTCTTGCAAGGTTTTACCTATGTGTGGGTGAATGACTCACTGAGGATAAGTCTTTGAAGATCTGCCCTGGCGGTAAGCTCACTAGGGATAGGTTCCTCTTTTTTTTTTTTTTTTGCGATCTGTTGGGGAATTTGTGCTTCCCTGGGGATATAATTTCGGTAGCCCTTTGGGGAGGGAATGGAGTTTTGCCTCCTAGATTATGTTGGTGATGGGCTTTTACGAAGCCCTTATTCTCCCTCAATGGGTGTGATGGAGAATAGATTGAGTATGCTTAATGAATCATAGTGGCGGTGATGTTGAGTCATGTGAAAATGTTTTTGCTTGCCTCTTGGAGTAGGCAATGATCCTCTTGGGGATTAAGCCTTTTCGTCGGCTTTGTTTTAGGTTGTAAAGAATGCCTTCCCTTGGTGGAAGGGTGGTAGTCGAAGGTTATTTGGTTCTGGAGGCTCTTGGTTTTTTGTGTGGAGTTGTTTGATTGATGATGACTTACTCCGTTTTCTTGAGGGGAGCTTCATTTGGAGACTTGATCTGGGTGCTTCCTGTTTTTCAATCACAAACATCGAGCTAGTCTCCTTATGCATGATTATTAAAAAGTTTAATTTTCATGATTTTGACAAAGTCTTTTAGTGCGATTATTTGTGTGTGAATGTTTTAAATGCAGTCCATTTTATTATTTAGAAGTGGTTGCGCTTCCCGTTAGTTGCTGGATGCTGACGAGTTCTCTTTCTTATTTGTGAATTTTTTGTTTTAGCCCTATCTTTTGCCTATACCGCCTTTTTAGGGTTTTCGATCTAGCGGGTTGCCTTTATTTTTGCCTAGGGTATCTTAGCGGGCTTTTTACTTTTTATAATTTCCTTATCTTTTGCCTAGACCGCCCTTTGCGGGTTTTTGATCTAGTAGGCTGCCCTAATTTTTGCCTAAGAATTTCCTAGCAGGCGCTTATTCTTTTTCATTTCTTTTCTTATGCTTTCTTGTGCTGGTTCTTTATGCAAGCTTATGAATCATTAGCACAAAGGCATTTTCATAATTTGGTCAAGAGAAAAGAGATGCAAGACAATTTTATTGATATAACAAATGGTTTATTTTTTACAGGAGGATTTACAAAGGATTTTGGAAGCATGGCTGGCCAAGGTTGGCTACACTGTATAAGCTATAATAATCATGTCTCTGATATCTACCCCCTAGTTCTCCTTGTTGCTTCAGTCGATATGCTTGAGCCCGGAGTGGAGACTATGCAGAACTTGCCTACTTCTGGAAGGACATTATCTTAGTCGCCTTGCGTTTTTCGACTAAGGTAGCCATTGCTCTTTTTATTTTTGTTTTTTTTAAACCCCTAAGTTTTGCCTAGGATGTATCCTAGCAAGGTTTGTGGACCCTAACTTTTGCCCAGGACACCCTTTGCGGGTTTTCATCCTAGCGTGTCATGAGCAATGCCTTCAAGCGTAATACTTCTTCACCGCATTTGAATTGACTAGGTGTCGAAGTTCTTCTCCATCCATGTTGGTGAGGATAATATCTCCTCTTGAGAAGGCTCGCTTGACCACAAAGGGCCCTTCATAGTTTGCTGCCCATTTTCTGATTTGATCCTTTTGGGATGGAAGCAATTTCTTTATCACTAAATCCCCCTTGTGATAAGTGTTGGGGTTGACATTTTTGTCGTAAGCCCTTTTGATTTTCTTTGGTAGGCTTGTCCGTGACATATGGCGCCCAATCGTTTTTCTTCAATTATGTTCAGTTCATTGTACCGATTTTGGACCCATTATGCTTCTGTCAACTTTGCTTCCATAATGACTCTCAGGGAGGGTATTTTGACTTCCACTAGGAGTACGACCTCCATGCCATATAAGAGGGAAAATGGAGTGGCTCCTGTGGAGGTCCGTATGGAAGTCTGATATCCATGCAGGGAAAAGGGTAACATTTCATGCCAATCTTTATAGTTATCATCATCTTCTGCATTATTTTCTTGATGTTCTTGTTGGCCGCCTCTACTGCACCGTTTATTTTGGGTCGGTATGGAGAGGAATTGTGATGTTGAATTTTGAAATCTTGGCATAACTTCTCCATCATCTTATTGTTCAAATTGGTCCCATTATTAGTGATGAGACGATGAGGGATGCCATACCGACACAGGATATTTTTCTTGACGAAGGTACTCACCACTTTCTTGGTCACATGTGCATAGGATGCCGCATCTACCCATTTGGTAAAGTAGTCAATGGCCACCAAGATGAAGCGATGACCATTGGATGCTTTGGGCTCGATGGGTCCAATAACATCCATGCCCCACATGGAGAATGGCCATGGTGCAGCCAAGACGTTGAGAGGTGCCGGTGGGACATGAACATTGTCAGTGTAGACCTGACATTTGTAACATCGTTTGGCGTATTGATGATAATCACCTTCTATTTTGGACCAGAAGTATCCTACCCTTAGGATCTTCTTTGCCATGACATACCCTGGCATGTGGGTTTCGAAGGCTCCTTCATGCATTTCCTTAATTAGGGTTAGAGCCTCTTTTCAGCCCACACACCTTAATAAGCTGGAGTAAAAAATTTTCTTGTAAAGGATTCCTCCAATCAATGTGAACCCTATGACTCTTTTCCAAATGTTCCTCTTATCATTGTCGTTAATTTCCTCGGGATATTCGCCCTTCATGATGTATCACTTGATGTCATTGTTGCCACCGTCAAAAGAGGCAGTCGGAGCAACGCGATGGTTTCGTTCGACTCGCGTTTTTTAAAAGTGTGGTACAATGCCTTTAGGTTGTCCGATAACCGAGCTACACCTAAAATCGAGGTTTTCGAAAGGTTCGAGGAGTCGCCACCAATGTTTTTACCACAAACATTGGAAAAGGAAAAAAGAAGGCAGTGGTTTTTTTTAAGAAAAACCAACTTTTGTCATTACAACCAGAGTTAGGTAAGGTGAAAGTGATGAAGATCTTATTGAATCATTTATAACAAAGATCTTGTTGATTTGATGAAGTCAAAATGAAGTCAAAGGCTATTCTATTGCAGTCAAAGGTCACTTAGATAAAAGGGTAGAGTGATTAGTGAGTCTGCATCTTAATTAGGTATAATCATTCTTATCTCTCTACTGCATGAGGTTTCTTCATTTAAAATATTTTGCAAATGCCTCTAAAACGTGTTTAAACTGTTAAAAACAAAGTATTTTGTTAAATGGTTTTTAAGTAACTGTTTGTACTGATATTATATGAGCTTTATCAGTTAAAATGTTCTTAACACTTTTGTAACAGGTTTTTAACTGATATGTTTTCGAAATAATCAATTGTTTTCATTAGAAGAGTTTTTGAAAACCTTCTGCCAGTATTTTAACTTCTGTAGAATTGAAATAATCGATTAAAATGACTTAAGTTGTTTTGAAAAGTGTTCTGGCAGAATTTTAATCGATACAAACTCGAAATAATCGATTAAAATAACTGGAAGTATTTTGAAAGATGTTCTATCAGTATTTTAATCGATACAAATGTGAAATAATCAATTAAAACAACTAAGAGATTTATTCCAAAATGTTTTAATCGATTAAAACAAGTTCGTTATCAGTTAAAATAACTTAGGAAGTTTTAGGAAACTTTTTGGTAGAATTCTAATCGATTAAAATACGAAATAATCGATTGAAATAACTAAGAGATTTTTTCCAAAGTATTTTAATCGATTAAAATTGATTGTTAACAGTTAAAATTACTTAGAAAGTTTTATGAAAACTTTTGGCAATATTTTAATCGATTAAATGGCAAAATAATCAATTAAAACAATTTGAAGGATTTTTAACAAAGTGTTTTAATTGATATAAACGTTGTCGTATCAGTTAAAACAAATCTGGAAAATGATCAAGGACATTTTAACAGATTAAAAGAAGTTTTAACAAATTAATTCAAAACTTTTAACAGATTAAAAGACTGTTTTAACAGATTGATTAAACCAGTAGTTTGAACAATCCTCTATCAAAACAAGATTGCTTGAGTCTCTGAAAACACACCTTTGAGCAATCAATCAAGCAATCATAAGTGCTATTTTCAACAGAGAATCACGCACATTTTGTGAAGTTTTTCGTAGCTCTTTCTTCAGGAAAATTTTGCATTCTTTTTGTGAAGAAACTCATTCTGCAGAGCTGCATAAACCTGGTTTGAGTGTTCTAGTTTCTTCTCTTTGTTTCTTTACTTTTCTTTACTATATTGTGGGTATCTGGAAGTGTGGGCACTGGTTTCTGTGGCTAGAATTTGGCTGCAGGTTGGTCAAGAACTAGAAGTTGGTTCTTGGTGAAGGTTTAGGTGAAAGGACTGGAATTTTGGTTCTTGTGGTAGATTGGGTGTGTGATTGGAATTGTAATCTGTAAAACATTCAATCTAGTGGAACTCAACTAGAATTTGGCTGGAAATTGGACATAGCCCTGGGTTTGGGTGAACCAGTATAAATCTTGGTTGTATCTTTCTAAACCTTTCTCTCTTTAATTCTGCCACTAGCTTTTCTTTGTTTGTTTGCTGTGTTTGATTCAAGAATCGGTCTGAATTCTTAATCTTTGAAATAGATAATCTGTAATTTGCGAAAATATTTCAAAGATCAATTCACCCCCCTTCTTGATCTCAGCTTCCCTTTCTAACAATTGGTATTAGAGCAAGGGTCTTGAAAAATACTCAAGACTTTCGGTCCAAATCTTTCATGGCTGAAAACAAATTACCTTTTTCTGAGGGAGCTTGTATTAATAGACCTCCATTATTTTGTGGTACAGATTATCCATTTTGGAAGATTAGGATGAAAATCTTTATTGAATCCATTGATAGGAATGTTTGGGATGTAATTGTTAATGGTCCATTAATTACAGAAAAAGAATGGTCTAATCTAAGTGATAAAGAGAAGAAAAAATTTCAAAGTGATTATACTGCTAAAAACATAATTACTTCTGCACTAACATGGATGAGTTTTTCAGCGTCTCTCAATGCAAATCTGCCAAGGAAATGTGGGATGTTCTTGAGGTTACTCATGAGGGAACAACTGATGTAAAGAGAGCCAGAAAGCATACTCTCATAAGAGAATATAAGTTGTTTAAAATGCAAACTGGATAAAGTATTGCAGATGTGCAGAAGCGCTTCACTCACATCATCAATCATCTAATGGGCTTAGGTAAAACTTTTGATAAAGAGGAATTAAATATAAAAGTTTTAAAATGTATTGACAGGTCATGGAAGCCTAAGGTCACAACAATTTCAGAGTCAAAAGACTTATCCGTCATGACAACAACCTCCTTATTTGGCAAACTCAGAGAACATGAATTGGAAATTAACATATTCAATGAGCAAGAAATCTCTGAAAAGAAAGGTAGAAGCATAGCATTCAAAGTTGAAGAAAAAGATCAAGAATCAGAGGAGGAAAGTGAAAATTTTGGACTACTTGTCAAAAAGTTCAACAAGTTTTTCAAGAAAAAGATTCAAGATAAAGAAAAACACAAAAGGTATGAAAAGAAATCTGATTCTTTTAACTTTAAATGTTATGGTTGTGGTAAGCAGGATCATGTAAGAATGGAATGCCCAGAAAAGAACAAATACAATGATAAGGAAGAAGAAAAAAATCAAAAGAAGAGCATATGTAGCATGGGATGATAATGATACCTCATCAACAGAAAATTTTGATAATGAAGAAGTTAACTTGTGTCTAATGGCTAATCAGAACTATCAAACCAGCAGTGTAAGTTCTAACTCTTCTTTTATTTTGATGAATTATAATTCATTACAAGAGGCACTTAATGAAATGCATGAAGAAACCAAGAAACTTCAAAAATAAAATGATAGGCTAAAAGGCATGAATAATTGGTTAGTAAATAAAGTTGATTATCTTGAAAAGAAAATTCTTGAAGATGAAACTGATCTTGATTTCTTAAAATTAATCCATGATAATTCTGATTGTGTATGTAATAAACCATGTAATAATTGTCCAGACTTACAAAAGAAGATTGATTTTTTGTCACAAACTATTTCTAAGTTTACACAAGGTCAAGCTAATCTTGATGTTCTTCTTGGGTCACAAAAACTTATTTTTGAAAAATCTGGCATTGGATTTACATCTAGCAAGAAAATCAGAAAAACAGTTGTAAATAGGAAATCATACTCATCATCTGTTATTAAATGCTTTTACTGTATGAAAAGAGGTCATTCTGTGAAATTTTGTAGAATCAAGAAGTTTGCTATACCAAGAGGTAGAATGAAGTGGATTCCCAAGAATTCATTTCAAATAACCTGATTGGACCCAATGATTATAAAAAGGGTACCGGATATATGTTAAATCTGTTTTGCAAGAACAAAATCTGGAAGTTACGTGGTACCCTATCGGTAAAATTCGATTCTGGATTCATGGGCTATGTATTTTAATTGATATAAAACTATTTGAATCGATTAATTTCACTTATAGAAAAGATCAGAAAAGTTGTCCGTACAATTTTAATCGATTAAAACATGAATTAATCGATTAAAGTTCTTTAGGTTTTTAGTATAGTTTTTTTAATCGATTAAAAAGAATTCATATTAGTTAAAATCATTAAAAAGTAAATTTTAATCGATTCTTCTTCATTTTAATCGATTAAAATTCTGCTGTCATATCATTAATCTTTCAAGTACAAAAAAATAATCGATTCTTTTATATTTCTAATCGATTATTTCATCGTTGCATTTTCAAACCTAATATTAAATATCAAATGAATAGGTTAATTTGTTGATTAATCGATTAATTCGTTCTTGAAAATTATTTTAACTACGATCAATTGAAAAATGCTCGGCTAATCAAGGTCAAATTTCCAAGTTTTTTGTGCTAATCAAAATCTGCATAATGCATTTAATGTATCCTTTGACCAAGTCAAACACTTATCCAAGAACACTTTAGCTGATGTACCCACTGTCCAGAAACATGTGCTTCTGCCTTCAATCAAGGGGACATGTGCAATTAAAGCAGTTTCTTTGCAGGTTCTGTCAAATTGAACTTCAATTTACAAAATTTGAAATCCAAAACTCATTATTCTGCACACTTTATCAATCTCATTCTTCATTCTCTGATTCAAAATTCCTTCTCTCTTCTCTCCCGCACTCACATATCTCTCTAATCTGCACAACAAGATGCTTAGGAGATCAAAATCAAGAAAGAAACATAAAGGAGAATCTTCCTCTGCTGCCAATCCTGGTGGTCATTTGGAAGCCTAGTTTGATGGAGATATTGGAAGAATGAACACTTTCATTGCTGAATTCAGTCAGAAGCAGATTGTTATGCCCAAGTTTATCAAATTCAAATGGCTTGATGAAGAAGGATTTACAGCTCTAAGAAGAAAGCTGAAAAGTCAGAAACTAAGGACCTTCATGGAGTTTACTAGGAATATTCAACCTGATTTGGTTAGGGTTTTTTATTCCAATCTAACTGTGAATGGGTCTACAATCAAATCTCAGGTGAAAGGAGTTAATATGGAAATCACTCCTTCTGTTTGGGAACAAGTTGCTGGCCTCAAGGATAGTGGTGTCAAAGTATCTAGAGGAAACATCTCTGAAATATCGGACTTCAACAAAATTCAATTTTTCAGGTCTTGTCTCAAAGGCCCAAATGATTCGGTAAGAATTTTAAATGCTGGAAAACTGTTGCTTGAACATAGATTGTTGGCTTTCATTGTTGCATGGATGCATACTCCAAGGGGGAGTAATCATGCTATACTTAATGAGGGTGACTTTGCTCTCATGTACTGCATTTCAAATAATATTCGAGTCAACTGGGTTTATGTAATCAAGGATCACATGTTGAAAGCAAAAAGGTTAGCTGATTACAAACTGCCGTATACCATGTTGATTAACAATTTCTTTAGATATTTTGAAGTTGATCTTACACGAGAAAGTGTGGAGACTCCTAAAGCTTCAAATGAAATTGATGACTCCACTCTAAGGAAAATGGGGTATATCAAAATTGATGATGAATGGATATCAAAAGTTGATGCTGGAATGTCTGAAGATGAGGATGAAGATGAAGAAGAAGCTGAAAAAATTCCTTCTCCTCCAGCTACTGAAGTTCCCGAGTCCACTGGTGGGGAGGCTTCATATGAGAATATGGAGATAATACCCTACATGGAACAGCCTGACCGTGGGACTCCACTTTCACAATTTGAAAGGTCTATGCTTTCTCAAATGGCCACAATGCAAGAAAATCAAAGGAAGCATATGCAAATGACCTATCAACACTTCCAGCAGACCGACACAGTTCACAAATCTGGAAAATTAGATCGTTGATATCTATACCAAACTGGAAGATATGCAGCTCAATCAAGGAAATTCGGATGATTGAGGCTTGTCAACAAGGGTCCCTTTCTATCATAATCCTTTTTTTTTTCCTTGTGTCTTGTTTCTTTTACTGTCATTTTTATTTTTGGACTGTAATATTAACTGGTTTTAAACCAGAAACAATCTTTTCACTTTTCCTAATATGATGCTATTTTTTTTTTGTGTTAAGAGAGCTTAGATAGAATCAAAATCACATATCTGATAATTTTAGCTGATATAAAATCAATTTAATCGATTAATTCAATTAAAAGAAACATTTACATAGGAAATTTGTACCATTATAATCGATTAATTCGTATATTAGTCGATTAAAAGTTGTAAATTGTGAATTTGTACCAACTAAAATTAGTTTATATCAGTTAAATCACCTAGATAAGATGCTATTCTGTTTTTGCTAAATTTTAATCAATCTAGTGGACATTATTTTAAAAACATCTTCCTAATAATTGGTTTTACAAAATTTGAAATGAATTAGAAATTCTAGATACCTTAAACTTCATTTAATTTCCAAATCTGGTTGTTTTAATTGATAAAAATAAGCTTTAATCGATTAAAAGCACTAATACAAAATTTTTCATACGGTTTCAATTGATTAAATGTCGATTTAATTGATTAAATCAACTTAAGTTTTTAGAATTCATCTTTCATCAATGTTTTAATCGATTAAAACATTATTTGTATCAATTAAAATAAGTTACAAGAACATTTTAATCGATTATACCCTGTTTTTAATCGATTATTACTCTGGAAAGAAAAATTAAAGGCTTTAGTTAATGGTTATTCTTGTAACATGCTACTAAGGCATGGTTCCCTTATCTTTACACGTGTCTATTGTATTCATTACAAACGTGTTAATGAAGATAAGTTTGAATCAACTTTAATTGGTTCTTAAAAGGATAATACATCTCAATGGTTCATAATATTTTTTACTATTTTCAAAATAATTTTGTTATATGTCTTGCATATTGTTTGTTTTTTCTTCTCTATTCCCTATTTTTGATGAAGTCAAAGGGGGAGAAATAATTTGGTTGTGATAATGATTTTTTTTATACTCACTATTTGAGGGGGAGTAATAATATAAGGGGAGAAATGGGAGAAATGATTAATTTTTTAATACTCACTAATCTATATATCCAAGTGACTTCTTCTGCAGAGATATTATTCAAAGAGGTGTTTGTCTTCATCAAATAGGGGGAGACTGAAAGTGATGAAGATCTTATTGAATCATTTATAATAAAGATCTTGTTAATTTGATGAAGTCAAAATGAAGTCAAAGGCTATTCTGTTGCAGTCAAAGGTCACTTAGATAAAAGGGTAGAGTGATTAGTGAGTCTGCATCTTTACTTAGGTATAATCATTCTTATCTCTCTGCTGCATGAGGTTTCTTCATTTAAAATATTTTGCAAATGCCTCTAAAATGTGTTTAATTTGTTAAAAACAAAGTATTTTGTTAAATGGTTTTTAAGTAACTATTTTAAGCTGATATTATATGAGCTTTATCAGTTAAAATGTTCTTAACACTTTTGTAACATGTTTTTAACTGATATGTTTTTGAAATAATCGATTGTTTTCATTAGAAGAGTTTTTGAAAACCTTCTTCCAGTATTTTAACTGATGTAGAATTGAAATAATCGATTAAAATGACTTAAGTTGTTTTGAAAAGTGTTCTGGCAGAATTTTAATCGATACAAACTCGAAATAATCGATTAAAATAACTGGAAGTATTTTGAAAGATGTTCTATCAGTATTTTAATCGATACAAATGCAAAATAATCGATTAAAACAACTAAGAGATTTTTTCCAGAATGTTTTAATCGATTAAAACAAGTCTGTTATCAGTTAAAATAACTTAGGAAGTTTTAGGAAAATTTTTGGCAGAATTCTAATCGATTAAAATATGAAATAATCGATTGAAATAACTAAGAGATTTTTTCCAAAGTATTTTAATCGATTAAAACATATTGTTATCAGTTAAAATTACTTAGAAAGTTTTATGAAAACTTTTGGCAGTATTTTAATCGATTAAAAGGCGAAATAATCAATTAAAACAATTTGAAGGATTTTTTACAAAGTGTTTTAATTGATATAAACGTTGTCGTATCAGTTAAAACAAATCTGGAAAATGATCAAGAACATTTTAACAGATTAAAAGAAGTTTTAACAGATTAATTCAAGACTTTTAACAGATTAAAAGATTGTTTTAACAGATTCATTAAACCAGCAGTTTGAAAAATCCTCTATAAAAACAGGATTGCTTGAGTCTTTGAAAACACACCTTTGAGAAATCAATCAAGCAATCATAAGTGCTACTTTCAAGAGAGAATCGCGCACGTTTTGTGATGTTTTTCGTAGCTCTTTTTTGAGGTAAATTTTGCATTCTTTTTGTGAAGAAACTCATTCTGCAGAGCTACATAAACCTGCTTTCAGTGTTCTAGTTTCTTCTCTTTGTTTCTTTACTTTTCTTTACTGTATTGTGGGTGTCTGGAAGTGTGGGCACTGGTTTCTATGGCTGGAATTTGGCTGCAGAGTTGGTCAAGAACTGGAAGTTGGTTCTTGGTGAAGGTTTAGGTGCAAGGACTGGAATTTCGGTTCTTGTGATAGATTGGGTGTGTGATTGGAATTGTAATTTGTAAAACATTCAATCTAGTGGAAACCAGTTGGAATTTGGCTGGAAACTGGACGTAGCCCTGGGATTGGGTGAACCAGTATAAATCTTGGTTGTATCTTTCTAACCCTTTCTCTCTTTAATTCTGCCACTATCTTTTCGTTGTTTGTTTGCTTTGTTTGATTCAAGAATCGGTCAGAATTCTTAATCTTTGAAATAGATAATCTGTAATTTGCGAAAATATTTCAAAGATCAATTCACCCCCTCCCTCTTGATCTCAACCTCCGTTTCTAACATAAGGGAGTTAGTTACGTTTAGGGAAGGTATTAGCTTCCCTACAACGCCCCGTTCAGGTTCCCTATGATGGACCATTTTTATAAAGAAATAATAACTCTAAATTTCACTTTTACCCTTATTTATTCATTACGGAAATTAAATTATTGACTACATGACCATAAATGATTAATGCACAACAATACTATCTAAAAAGGAGTAAAGTAGAGAAGAAAGTATATAGGAACCTTCGAAGCAAGCTTTTATAGTAAGTTCTTTGAAAGAGGGTGCTTTTTGGCAATCCCCACGCTCTACAATGATGATCGCTCTTCCTCGCAACACTATAGAACGCTTTCTAAAAATTCTAAGAAACTCTAGAAATGCTTCAGAGGGGTCCTAGGAGAGTAATTTGAAGATTTTACAGAAGGGAAAGTGGTAGAATTGTGTGAAAAGAGTGAGAAAGTCCCCTCCTTTTATAGGAATTCGCACCTGTCAGGTCGGGATCGTCCTCTCGCCTGACAAGGTCGGGACTGCCATCTCGCCAAACAGGACGGCGGTCTCGCCTTCGGCAAGTGACGATACGGCGGTCTCGCCATTGGTGAGTGGCGAGACAGCGGTCTCGCCAAACGAGACGACAGTCTCGGCCCTTTAGGTGGAATTTCTAATTTTTCATGTACAAAAATCCTTCCTATTCTAATATGGGGTCTATTGATCAATTCTAGGGAACTTTTAGGCCTTGTCCATCTTCGAACGGAAGTCTTCTGCTCTTTATTTTGAGGCGGGGCAAGATTTGGCGTCTATAGTTATTATGCCAAGGGGATTTGTCTTCCTTGCTGGTTACTGTCATGCAAAAAGCTTGTCTGTCATGCAGCCTAATCTGGATAATCGGTATCTCATGTTCTTGATCCAAGGCAAACATGGATGACAACGTAGCGAGGGCATCTGCGAACTGATTGTCTTCCCGAGGGATGTACTCGAAAGTGATGTTTTCCATCCCTGAAATCATATTACAGATGTACTCTAGATATGGGATCAATTTGGAATTTCTAGTTTACCATTCACCCTTGAGTTGGTAGATAACAAGGGATGAGTCATCGAAAACTTTGAGTTTGATTACCTCATTATCTAGAGCTGCTTGGAATCCTAAGGCACAAGCTTCATATTCAGCCATGTTATTGGTGCAATTGAAGTTTAGCCTGGCTATTATCGAGATGTATTTCTTTTTGGGGGACATCAAAACAACTCCAATCCCGTGTCCAAGTATATTTGAGGCTTCGTTGAAGAACATAGTCCATGCATCGTTTTTGGGTTCTTCGTGTTGGATATGCATCATGTGTTCGTCTGAAAAATCGTCTTGTAGGGATTGATATTCATTTGTTGATCCGTGTGCTAGGTAGTCTGCTAGGGGACTACCTTTGATGCCTTTTTGGGTGACATAAACGATGTCAAATTCTGAAAGGAGTACTTGCCACCTAGCTATTCTTCCGGTCAGGACGGGTTTTTCAAACAAGTATTTGATTGGATCCATTTTGGAAACCAAACAGGTCATATGCCTAATCATATATTGCCTGAGACGTTGAGTGGCCCACACCAATGCACAACATGTTTTTTCGAGTGGTGTATAACGAGTCTCATAGTCTAGGAATTTTTCGCTGAGGTAGTATATGGCTTGCTCTTTCTTTCCCGTATTGTCTTGCTGACCAAGCACACATCCCATAGACTCATCGAGTACCGATAGATAAAGAATCAGAGGTTTTCCTTCAATGGACGGCACCAATATTGGTGGATTGGTTAAGCACATCTTAATTTTCTCGAAAGCCTATTGGAAATCCTCATTCCAAACTGTTGGTTGATTTTTGCGCAACAGCTTAAAAATGGGTGCACATTTATCCGTGAGTTGTGCGATGAACCTTACTATGTATTTGATTCGTCCCAAAAACCCTCTGATCTCCTTTTCAGTTTCTAGCGGGGGCATTTCCAGAATTGTCTTTGTTTTGTCAGGGTCTACCTCTATTCCTTTTTGGCTGGCGATAAACCCAATAAGTTTACCCAACCGTACTCTGAATATACACTTAGTCGGGTTTAGTTTTAGTTGATACTTCTGAAGTCGATCGAATAGTTTTCTCAAATATACGATGTGGTCTATCTCATTTCTAGACTTGGCAATCATGTCATCCACATAAACTTCAATTTCTTTGTGGATCATGTCATGGAATAATGTTACCATTGCCCTTTGATAGGTAGCCCCACATTCTTGAGTCCAAACGGCATGACTCTGTAACAGAATGTTCCCCACGGTGTGATGAACAAAGTCTATTCTCTATCTTCGACGGCCAATTTGATCTGATTATACCCTGCATATCCGTCGATGAAAGAATAGAGAGTGTTCGTGGCGGTGTGATCTACCAACGTATCGATATGTGGTAAGGAAAAGTCATCTTTTGGACTTGCTCGATTCAGATCCCTGTAATCCATGCATTCTCTGATTTTTCCATTCTTTTTCATGATGGCACGATGTTCGCCAGCCATTCAGGGTATTTGGACACAATCAGAAAGTTAGCGTCCAGCTATTTCTATACTTCCTCCTTAATCTTCAAGGACCAGTCGGGTTTCATCCTTCTGAGTTTTTTCTTTATTGGCCAGAAACCCTCTTTCAAAGGTAATTTATGCTCCACTATGCTTGGGTTGAGTCCAGGCATGTCATGGTAAGACCAAGCGAATACGTCCACGTATTCTTTCAACAAATGTATTAACCCTTCCCTGATGTCACTATCAATTTGGGTACCGATTTTTACTTCCTTCCTATCATTTTTTTGTCCTAAATTGATGGGCTTAGTTTCTTCTTGATAGGGCTGTATTGAGCGAGCTTCTATTTCCAGCAGTGTCTGCATGTCTGAGGAAATGGTCCCCTACTCACTGTCAGATTCAACCCATTCGCCTTCGGCTTCTGGATCCCACAGAGGTTCATCAATCACAGACATGATTATTTTTAAGGTTCTATTTTAGGTGTAGATTTTATTATTCAGTTATTTTGAAAGAATAATAAATGGAAGAGGGAAGAGAATAAAAATGCTTCTTGTATTAAAAAGAATATGTACACATGCCCTTTTAATCAGTGATCTCACGGCCACGGGCTGGGACCGCAAAAAGTACAAAGAAAGCTTAAAAGAAAAGAACTCTAATAGCTGGTCTCCCTAATCCTATCCCTCTGGTTGCGATAGAGGCTTGACTTCTATGTTGGGGGCAAGAGCATCAAAGGTGACCCATCCGGCATCTATCAGTTCCTAGACCTTTTATTTTAGGGCCCGATAGTTCTCCATTGAGTGTCCGGGAGCGTCTGAGTGGTAAGTGCATTTTTCATTGGGCTTATACCATTCAGGGTAAGGTGGGTCCACCTTTCTTGGCAGGACGTACGCTAGGAGCTTGGCCTCCACTAGCTTAGGTAGTAAACTCCCATAAGAGGTTGGAATGGGAGTGAACTTATTTTCTTGCCTCTGAGCTTGCCTAGCTGGCTTCGTAGAAGAAGAAGGAGTGGTGAGGCTGATGGCGTTGATGTTTCCCTCCTTCTTCTTGCTCAGGGAATTCTTGAATGATGCGTTGGAGGAGGAAGGTCGCGTTATCCTTCCACTCTTCAATCCTTGCTCCACCCTCTCACTTTAGGTGACCACGTCTGTAAAGAGGGTTGACATGTTCCCTATCATTTTTTCGTAATAGGGTCCAATCAACGAATTGATGAACATAGACACAGTCTCCTTGTCCAATAGAGGAGGCTCCACTTGGGTGGCCATTTCCCTCCATCACTGGGCATACGCCTTAAAGGATTCATCACCTCTCTTGCTCAATGTTTAGAGATCTGACCTATCGGGGGTCAGATCGATGTTGTACTTATAGTGACGAAGACAGGCGTCTTCCAGCTGCTTTTAGTTCTAGACTTGTTCCCTCTCCAGTTACATACACTAATTCAGAGTTGAATCGGTCAAGCTCTCCTGAAAGTAATGTATCAGGAGTTCTTCGTTGTCGACGTGGGGAGTCATCTTGTGACAGTACATAGTAAGATGACTCCTGGGGCAAGTCATTCCCATGTGTTGAAAAATACAAGGATATGAATGTTAAACATACATGGATATGAAGCTTGTTGATTTTTATGATGATTCAAGAATAAAGGACTTAAAGATTTGAAGACTTGTAATGATATGTAATAACTCTATTTTTATGATTTTGAGTCTGTAATATTAGAGTCCAAGATAGCCAACACATAGTCCACTCTTTGAAGGCTTTAAAAACTCATTTTTATCAAAAACATACTGGATTAATCCATTAAATGGTAGGATAATCGATTATTACAGAGAGAAAACCATTTTTAGCATCTGGTCTCTAGAATAATCGATTAAACACCCAGTTAATCGATTAAATTGAGTTGTTTTGGGTTCCCTGCGAATTTGGCTCTCGAATAATCGATTAACACTTAAGATAATCGATTATTTCAGTCAGATATGTGTTTTGAATTTCAAAATTGGAGCAAGTTTCGAAAACGCTATTCCCTATTCATCTATTTTCAAAAATCCCCAATTTCCAAACCCTAATCTTTCTTTTTAAGGTTCTCTAAAGCTCTCTGCAAATTGAACAACCTTTTTCAAAGAAAAGTTGAGAGTTGTGACCGCCAGAGAACTGTTTGTTGGAGGAAAAAGGGGCTTTTGAAACCTAGTGTGGGCTAGAAGCGATAAGAATCACTGAGTGGGTTTTCTTAGTGGATTGTGTGTTGTGATGTCTCTAGGGAAAGTTGTTCTTCATCCTTTGTGGGATTCAAAGGAGGTGTGCATCTCTTGAGTGACTCAAGAGAGGTGTATTCTTTACCTTATCTTTTCATTTGTAATCTGATTGTATAACTATGATTATAGTGATAGTGTTAATCCTCTGTTTGAGTGATTAGCAACTGGACGTAGGGTCTTTTGATCCGAACCAGTATAAATCGACTGTGTAATACTCTATCCCTTCTCTATTTACTTTACACAACATTTTAATCGGTGAATTTTGGGAAAAATTTTAAAACCTGAATTTTTGTTAAGAAACCAATTCACCCCCCCTCTTGGTTTTTGTCCGTAAACGCAAACATTCCGCTATGCGATTCTAACAAGTGGTATCAGAGCTTGCTTTGATAGTTGTCGCCGCCTCCCCGAAAAAGGGGGCGTGGTCGGAGCGACGCGATGGTTTTTCGACTCTTCTTTATTTTCGCATTTTTTATTGGTGGTTACAACGCCTTTAGGTTGTCCGATAACCGGGCTCACCCAGGGACTTATTTAATTTGGGTTCTATGGAGTCGCCACCGATATTTTTACCATAAACATCGGAAAAGGGGTTTAAAAAGGCGTTGGTTTTCGAAAACCAACTTTGGTCATTAGAACCAGAGTTGGGTAAGGGAGTTAGTTACGTGTAAAGGAAGTGTTAGTTCCTTTACGACGCCCCTTTCGGGTTCCCTATGATAGTCTGGCTAACTTGAATGAATAATTAAACTGGAAAATAGCGCTTTTACCCTTTTATTATACGGTATTTAGAGATTATGACTACATGGCCCTAGTATCTATTGCATATATTTAAATGAAAGCAGTAAAATGATAAGGAGAGAGAATGTGCACCTCCAAAGCAAGCTTTATATATTCTCTTTAAAAGAGAGGGTGCGTTTTGGCAACCCTTCACTCTACAAAACTCTCAGAAACTCCGGAAATGCCTCGGAGGGATTCTAAAGAAGGTTTAGAACGCTCAGCTTATGCCTAAAGACACTCAGAAACTCCGGAAATGCCTCGGAGGGATTCTTAGAGAGAGAAAGTCTAGAGAGAAGGGAGAGCTGTTGATTCTGTGTGTGGAAAAAGGGAGAAATGACGCCCCTATTTATAGTTTTTCGCGCCTGACAGGTCGAGACCGCCGTCTCCTCTGACAGGGTCGAGACCGCCGTCTGGAAAGTCCAGACTGCCGTCTCGTTCGTGGCAGAGGGTCGAGACCGCCGTCTGGGAAATCCAGACCGCCGTCTCGATTAGGCGGGAATCGAGACCGCCGTCTCGATTAGGCGGGAATCGAGACCGCCGTCTGGAAAATCCAGACCGTCGTCTCGACTTTTGCAGGAATCGAGACCGCCGTCTGGAAAATCGAGACGGCGGTCTCGTCCTAACATTGAGACGAGACGGCGGTCTCGTCCCTTCAAGGCGAGAAACTTTATTTTCGGGCCAAAAAACCTTCCTATCTTGGTACGGGTGCCTAATAGTCTCTCCTAGTGGCTTGTTAGGCTTCGGCCGTCTTCAAATAGGAAGCTTTCTGACTTTATTTGGAGGCCGGGCAAGATTTGGGGTCTACAATAGTCATTCAATTTTCGAAAATGGCCGAACAAAAACGTTTGCCGAGGGTGCTTCTTTCAATAGACCCCCAGTCTTTGCGGGGCAAAATTATCCGTTTTTGAAAGTTAGAATGCAAATATTTTTAGAGTCTGTTGATAGAGGTGTTTGGGACGCAATTTTAAACGGTCCCTTTATTCCTAAAGTGGCAGAAAATGGACTAGAAGTACCAAAACCATTTTCTAGATGGACGGCTGAAGAAAATAGGAAAGCCCAATATGATGTTAGGGCTAGAAATATTATTTCATCTGCTTTAACCCTTGATGAGTTTTACAGGATCTTTGTTTGTAAAAGTGCTCAAGAAATGTGGGAAATGTTAAGAGTAACCCACGAAGGTACCGACAATGTAAAAAGAGCACGAAAGAATTCATTGATCCAAGAATATGAGATGTTCTGGATGCAACAAGGAGAAACAATCTTTTACGTTCAAAAGCGTTTCACGCACATAGTGAATCATCTCACCGGGTTAGGTAAAATTTTTTATGTTGATGAATTAAATGTAAAAATTCTGAAATCTTTGGATAGGAAATGACACCCTAAAGTGACGGCCATCACGAAGTCACAAAATCTTGCAACAATGTCTATGGCGGCGCTCTTTGGAAAGTTGAGAGAGCACGAACTAGAACGTGGAAGGCTAAATGATGAAGAAGGTCAACACCAAAAGAGGAACCTAGCCTTCAAAACTGAAATTTCCAAGAATAAGAACAAGAAGGAAGAAGAAGACTCGGAAAATGAAGAAGAAGAACAATTGAGTCTTATGATAAAGAAATTTACCAAGTTCATGAAAGCCAAAGGGAAGCAACCCTTCAAAGGTAAGGGAAAGGTAAGAGAAAGTACTTCTTTAAAGATCAAATGTTATGGTTGTGGTAAAACAGGACATGTAAAAACCGAATGTCCAAACAAGAAGAATGAAGATAAAAAAGGCAAAAAATTCTTCAAGAAGAAAGCCTACATTGCTTGGGATGATAGTGACTCAAGTTCGGAGTCAAGTGATTCAGAAATAGAAGCTAACATTTGCTTGATGGCAAAAGACAATATATCTTCCGACTTTGAGGTTAGTGATTCCGACTCTTCCTCAAGTGATGATGAAAATAACTTTGATGAATTACAAAATGGATACGAAGAATTGTTTAATGCTTTTAAGGACTTGAAAAATGAATACAAATATGTGAAAAAGTGTTTGAATAAATCCGAAAAAGACGCGGAGTCCTTAAAAATGAAAATTGTATGTTTAGAAGAAAAAGATAATAATAATATAGCATGTGCATCATGGAAAGAGTATGAATATGAAATTGATTTATTTATACATTTGCTTGATAAAGATAAGAAGGAAATAAGTGATAATTATAGGGATAAAGTTGCTATTGTTCAAAATAGAGAAAACCATCATATTCCTTTGAAAAAGCCTAAAATTAAAAATAGAAGAGTATGGGTTGAAAAAAGAACTAAACCGTCAATAGTAAGAAATGTGTCATATTCTAAAATTACATCTAATGCATGCTTTTATTGTAAGAAACATGGTCATACTTCAAATAGATGTAGAATTAAGCATTTTGGTGTTCCTAAAGGAAAATATGTTTGGGTTCCTATAGTTAAATGATTTGTTTGTCTCTAACCCCAAGGACCCAAAAGTTATGGGGACCTAAGATTACTATGTTCTTGTTTTGTAGGAAACTTCCAAATCCAAGAAGTCTATGTGGTATCTTGATAGTGGATGCTCAAAACATTTGACCGGAGACAAAACGAAATTTGTAAGTTTCAAAGCTAAAGAACAAGGATATGTAACCTATGGGGACAACGACAAAGGAAAGATACTTGGAATCAGAAACATTGGTGGTGCAAGCACTTTGGAGATAAAGGATGTGCTTCTTGTTGATGGGCTAAAACATAATCTCCTAAGTATAAGTCAACTTTGTGACAAAGGATTCAAGGTAATCTTTGAAAGTAAGTTTTGTACCATACATTTAGTGAATTCCGAAAATGTAGCATGGAAAGGCATTAGGCATAATAATATCTATTTGATTGATTTGGATTATATACATGATACTAGTATAACATGCTTATTTGCTAAGGAAGAAAACCCATGGTTATGGCATAAGAGAGCGGCTCATATAAATATGCATCAATTAAACAAATTAATATCAAAGGACTTAGTTGTTGGTTTGCCTAAGTTAAAATTTGAAAAAGATAGATTATGTGATGCATGTCAAAAAGGTAAACAAGTGAAACCATCCTTTAAATCTAAAAATGTTATTTCCACATCAAAACCATTAGAACTATTACACTTAGATTTATTTGGTCCATCTAGGATAAAAAGTTTTGGTGGAAATTATTATGCTCTTGTGATTGTTGATGATTTTTATAGATATACTTGGACATTTTTCTTAACATTAAAAAGTGAAGCTTTTAAGGTCTTTAGGAAGTTTGCAAAGCAAATTCAAAATGAGAAAGACTTAAGAATTAAGGTGTTAAGAAGTGACCATGGTGGAGAGTTTCAAAATGAATGGTTTGAAAATTATTGTGAGGAAAATGGAATTTTGCATAATTTTTTTGCACCTAGGACTCCCCAAGAAAATGGTGTAGTAGAAAGGAAAAATAGGTCACTATAGGAACTTGCTAGAACAATGCTAAATGAATCAAATGTTCCTAAATATTTTTGGGTTGATACTGTAAGTATTGCATGTTATGTATTGAATAGGATGCTTATAAGGCCAATCATAAAATTAACTCCTTATGAATTGTTAAATGGTAGAAAGCCTAATGTTGCTCATTTGAAAATATTTGGATGTAAATGCTTTGTTTTAAATAATGGAAAAGATAACTTAGGAAAATTTGACTCAAAAGCCAATGAGGGCATTTTCTTAGGTTATTCACTAACTAGAAAAGCATATAGAGTGTTCAATAGAAGAACTTTAAATGTTGAAGAATCTGTACATGACACTTTTGATGAAATTGTAGACCTTGAGGGAAATCCTCTTGAGTCAAATAAAAAAATCTGCAAGTGATGATGAGTACATAAGAGAGGCTCTAGAAGAAATGTATTTGAATGAGAATGAGCCATCTCAACCAACTGAATTAGCAAAAGAATGACAATCACCAAGAGGACTTTCAATGGACAATATAATTGGTGATATCTCAAAAGGGGTAAGAACAAGAAATATGACAAATTTCTGCATGTCTGTAGCTTTTGTTTCATAGATAGAACCCAAAAGTGTTGAAGAAGCTCTTAAAGTTGACCAATGGTGCATAGCAATGCAAGAAGAACTTAATAAATTTGAAAGGAATCAAGTCTGGGAATTAATTCCAAGAGAAGAATCACATCAAGTAATTGGAACAAAATGGGTATTTAGAAACAAACTTGATGAAGATGGAAATATAACAAAGAATAAAGCCAGACTTGTTGCCAAAGGTTACTGTCAGGAGGAAGGTATTGATTATGATGAAACTTATGCTCTTGTTGCCAAGTTAGAGGTTATACGCCTACTTCTTGCTTATGCCTCATTGATGAAATTTAAATTATATCAAATGGATGTTAAAAGTGCATTTTTAAAGGGGTTTATCAAAGAAGTATATGTGGAACAACCCCCTGGATTTGAAGATTTAAAATATCCCAAATCATATTTTTAAATTGAAGAAAACTTTATATGGTTTGAAACAAGCTCCTAGGTCTTCGTATGAAAGATTAAGTAGTTTTCTAACTTCAAATGATTTTTCTAGAGGAAAAATTGATTCCACTTTGTTTATTAAGAAAGTAAACGAACATATCTTATTAGTTCAAGTATATGTTGATGATATCATTTTTGGATCAACTGATAATTCCTTGTGTATAGAATTTGATATGATAATGCAGGGAGAATTTGAAATGTCAATGATGGGAGAATTAACATTCTTCCTTGGACTTCAAATTAAACAACTTAAAGATGGAATTTTTGTGTCTCAAACCAAATACTGCAAAGAGATTCTCAAGAAGTTTGGAATGGACACTTCAAAGGAAGCTAACACACCCATGGGAACTTCATGCTCTTTAGACAAGGATGAATCAGGTTTGGAAATAAATCAATCTATGTATAGAGGTATGATAGGTTCACTGTTATAATTAACTGCAAGTAGACCTAATATTATGCATTCAATATGTGTGTGTGCTAGATTTCAAGCATGTCCAAAAGAATCTCACTTAACTGCAGTAAAAAGAATTTTAAAATATTTAAAAGGAACTACAGGATTTGGTTTATGGTATCCATCTGAAGCTTCTCCAAGCTTAATAGGTTATTCTGATGCTAATTATGGTGGATGTAAAATAGATAGAAATAGTACTAGTGGAACATGTCATTTGTTAGGATCATCCTTAGTGTCTTCGCACTCTAAGAAACAAGCATGTGTTTCTTTATCCACTACTAAAGCTGAATATATTGCAGCTGGTAATTATTGTGCTCAAATTTTATGGATGAAACAACAACTAGAAGACTATAGTATCTTTCTAAGTGACATTACTTTGATGTGTGATAATACAAGTGCAATAAATCTTACTAAGAATCCAGTAATGCATTCTAGAACTAAGCATATAGAGATTAGACATCATTTCTTAAGAGATCATATTAGTAAAGAAAATTGTAAAATTGAATATGTTGATACAAATCATCAATTAGCATATATTTTTACTAAACCTCTTCCCAAGGATAGATTCTATCATCTTAGAAGAGACTTAGGAATATTAGAAATAGCTTAAAATCTGCTTAACTAATCAATTTTGGCATGATTGTACTATAATACTCGATTATGTAGGGTGTTAATCGATTATCATGTGTCTAAACCTTAAAAATTTGATGATCTCTCTGGAATAATCGATTATTTGAAGCAATAATCGATTATCTGAAGCAATAATCGATTATCTGCACCTAAATGTCCAAAATCTTAAGTTTCTCTCAGGAATAATCGATTATTTCAAGCAATAATCGATTAACTACTCATTTAATCGATTAACAACATCATTTAATCGATTATCTGGTTCAGTTCATGGTTTAATCGATAAACTGAAGCTTTAATCGATTAAACTAGGACATTTTCATGATCTAGCCATTTGAAACGGCTATTTTGGCACTCTTTCACCCACATATGACCGTTTTTCTTGTTCCCTATATATAGGAAGCCTTCATTTCACTTCTCCACACCTCAAATTCCTGAATCCAAGCATTCTTGCATCATTCAAGTTCTCTTGCTTTCTTCCAACCTCACTTGTCTTCAAAACTCTCTTGTTTTCTTTCCTTTTAAAACCTAATGGCTTCCTCATCACGTGCTAAGATCCCCACAAGAAGAAGATCTGCTCTTGCCTCTCATCCTCATCAAAATTCAGTTGAAGGATGGATCTTAGACGATGAGGGTAGACAAGAAGTTCTCACTTTCTGGAAAGAAAGGGGGATCATCACTCCAAAATATATCATTGGTGATCAATTCATCAATAGGGGATTTAATTTTCCAAATCTTCTTGAAATTCAAGGTGTCCTCCCATTTATCCAAATGCAAGGTACTTACTACCCTGATCTAGTTAGGGTATTCTATTCTCGTTTTAAATTCAGAGATCATGTAGCTACTTCTCGAGTCAAGGGTGTGACTATCATCCTTGATGATGATATATGGGAAAATGTTGCCCATTTTAATGTAAGAGAAGATACTATCAATATTTTTGCGGAGTTAGAAGACTTTGAAAGAATTTTGGCTTACCGATCTTTTCTCCGCAACCCCTCCATGGAAATTGGACGTCTTCTATTGGCCGGCCCATTAAAGAAGGAGGAACGATTGCTACTGCATCTTATTGTCTGGATTTTATGTCCCCGGGCAACCACCCATGCCCAATGCTCATCCATTGATCTTCACATTATTCATGCCATCATGAATAATGAGCCAATTGACTGGGGTAGTCTAGTCACCATGACAATGCTTAAAGCTAAGTGTCATCCTACTTTCAAAATTCCATATGCTCTTCTTATTTCTCGTATTTTAGAATACAAAGGAGTGAATGTTGAAGGAGAGCAAACGGTAAGGACGATAAATTCTAATCGCATGCTTGACAACACACTAACTCAGTTACAAATGGTGCGTGTCAATAGAATCTACGTGCACAAAGATGACGTTCCCAACATGGCTGAAAATGCTGAAGATTCTGATGAAGAGATGCCTGCAGCTGCTGAATTTCCTACTAAAAATATACAACTGCTGGGACATCATCTGCCCCTCCTACATCCCGCCAATCAATGGAAGATATGCTCTTTGATATGAATCAAAGAATGCAAGAATTCTTCACTATCTCTCAAGAACAGCATGAGGAAATCATTCGCCGTATCTCAAATGTAGATGATAGGGTTTGTAACCTAGAGGATAGATTTGATGCCACATTTAACAGTGATGGGAGTTAAGAGTTTTAATCTCTTCCTCATATTTTCTTGATTTTAATTACTTTAATTTATGGAATAAAATTGATATTTTTGCTTTGTTTGAGGGGGAGCTCTTTTATAAATTATGCATTTATTGAGGGGGAGCTTTCATTTTTTGATCATAATCAAAATAGGGGGATAAATTATCTAAAGCCTCTTATGTTTATTAAATTTAAATGTTATCTTATATGTTTAATGTTTTTGTTAGTTGTGACAGATAAAACTGATTATTACAAAGGGCTTTAAAGGAAATTTTGATCATCATAAAAAAGGGGGAGATTGTTGAAACATACAAGGATATAAATGTTGAACATACATGGATATGAAGCTTGTTGATTTTGATGATGATTCAAGAATAAAGGACTTAAAGATTTGAAGACTTGTAATGATATGAAATAACTCTGTTTTTATGATTTTGAGTCTGTAATATTAGAGTCCAAGATAGTCAGCACATAGTCCACTCTTTAAAGTCTTTAAAAACTCATTTTTATCAAAAACATATTGGATTAATCGATTAAATGGCAGGATAATCGATTATTACAGAGAGAAAACCATTTTTAGCATCTGCTCTCTAGAATAATCGATTAAACACCCTGTTAATCGATTAACTGGGTTGTTAATTGATTAAACACCCAGTTAATCGATTAAACTGAGTTGTTTTGGGTTCCCTACGAATTTGGCTCTGTAATAATCAATTAACGCTCAAGATAATCGATTATTTCAGTCAGATATGTGTTTTTAATTTCAAAATTGGACCAAGTTTCGAAAACCCTATTCCCAATTCATCTATTTTCGAAAATCCCCAATTCCTTAACCCTAACCTTTCTACTTAAGATTCTCTAAGGCTCTCTGCAAATTGAACAGCCTTTTTCAAACAAAAGTTGAGAGTTGTGACTGCCAGAGAATTGTTTGTTGGAGGAAAAAGGGGCTTTTGAAACTTAGTGTGGGCTAGAAACGATAAGAATCACTGAGTGGGTTTTCTTAGTGGATTGTGTGTTGTGCCTGTTAGAAAAGTAGTTTTAAATCAAGAGGGGGGGTGAATTGATTTTTGAAAGTTTTTCGCAATACACAGATTATCTAATTCGAAAATTAAGATTACTTATCAATTCACAAATCACAAAGCAATCAAACAGTTTAAGTGCAGCAGCAGAAATTAAAGAGAGAAAGGTTAGGAAAGATTTCACCGGTAATTTTATACTGGTTCACCCAATACCAGGGCTACGTCCGGACTCCAGCCAAATTCCAGCTGGGTTCCACTAGAATAGATGTTTTACAGACTCACCCTCTTACACCTATTCTAACTCTCCACCAAGAACCAAATTCCAGCTCTTGGAAACCTCTCGCAACCAAATTCCAGCCAGCAAAGAAACCAGAGTGCCCAAATTCCAGGCACCACACACAAGAACCAAATTCCAGCTCTTGCTTTAACCTTTCCACCAAGAACCAAATTCCAGCTTCTTGGCAACTTTCTACAATAGCTGCAGAAAACTTGTACCCAAATTCCAGGTACAAAACAAGTACAAATGAATGAATAGAAATTTAAAAGAAGAAACAAAGAAAGCTCAAACCGGATTACACCAATCCACGTCAGTTTCTTCTTCAAAGAAATGCAAAGTGCCTCAAGAAAGATTTCAAAAGAAGTTCACAAAAACAGTTGTGTATCTTTCTTGAAAAATGCTAATAGTTGCTTGTATTGATTGCTTGAATTGTGTCAAAACTGATATATGATCTATATCTCAAAGTTTCAAGCAAATCTGTTTATAAAAGAGTATTTTCAAATCTCGCTGCATTAATTAATCTGTTGAAAGTTTGTTTTAATCTGTTGAAATAGCCAGTTATAATCTGTTAAAAGTCCTTTCAACCCATTAATGCATTCTTGATCTTTAACGTAAAATGTTTTAGTTGATACAACCATGTTTATATCGGTTAAAACGTTTTACAAACATTTTCTAAGTATAAAACAATCGATTGAATCACGTATTAATCGATTGATTTGTTTAAAAACCTCTTTATAAAACTTTCCAAGTTATTTTAGCTGATATAAAGTCGTTTCAATCGATTGAAAATCTGCACATATATTTTCAAGTCATTTTAATCGATTGAAAGTTCGCTTTAATCGATTGAAAAGATTTTCTAAGTTATTATAATCGATTGAAATGCGTTTTAATCGATTGAAATAAGTCTGATCGGTCATAATTCAATTTGATCGATCATAACCAACTCTGATCGGTCATAATCTCATTCTGATCGATCATACCGACATCCAAAGTGATTTTAATCGATTGAAACGTGTTTTAATCGATTAAAATATTTCGATCGCTCATATTTAAGATCTGATCGATTATATTGCATTCTGACCTATTATATTCGAATTCTAATCGGTCATAAAGAGTTTTAATCGATTAAAAGAAGTTTGTATCGATTAAAATATTGTAAAAACACTTTTTAAAACATTCTAAGTGTTTTAAATTGATTCTTTCAAACCTTTATCAGCTTAATAACTTGTTTAAGAAAATTCTTTGCCAAAATGCTTTTGTTTTTGATTTGTTAAAAACTGTTTTTGAGGCATTTTGCAAAATGAGTGAAGAAGCTTTATGCAGTGGAAAAGGTAAAGTGGTTTTACCTAAGCTTTCGTTTAGACACACTAAGTCTTCAGCTCCTTTGTTCCGAGTGACTTGTTTGACTCGCTGCAGAGTTGACCCTTGACTTTATCTTTGACTTCATCAAATCAATGAGATCTTTGCTAGGATCACTTTCAGTCTCCCCTATTTGATGAAGACAAACACCATTTTGAAAAAAACAATCTCTCGCAAAATAAGTCACTTGATAATGCAGTTAGGTGAGAAATATAAGAATGTAATAAAGTTTTGTTTCTCCCCTAAAACTTATTTCTCCCCTAAAACTTATTTCTCCCCTAAACTGTTGCTCTTAAATTTATCTTAAAGTGATGCAACTATTTCTCCCCCTTTTGACTTCATCAAAAATAGGGAATAGAAGAGAAAAGAATGTAAGGTTTCGAAAAATATGCTCAAGTTTTTGAAAATACAAAAGTGAATCAATATTTCACTCATGAAAAGAATCAATTAAAGTTGATTCAAACTTATCTCCATTAACACGTTTGTAATGAATACAATTAACACGTGTAAAGATAAGGGAATCACGCTTTAGTAGCATGTTTACAGAAACATGACCATTAACTAAAGCCTTTAATCTTTCTTCCCAGAATAAAAATCGATTAAAAACAGAGCATAATCGGTTAAAATGTTCTTGGTAAATGATTTTAATCGATTGAAAGAAAAGTTTAATCGATTAAAACATTTAAGATTTTGAAAACATGAAACTTTAGTAAAAATAATCGATTATTTCGATTTTGAATCGATTAAAACATGTTGTATAAGTTCATTTAATCGATTAACAAGATGTTGTATTGATTAAAACAATCAGCTTTGAAAATGAAGTAATGTTTAATGCATATTTTGTAAAACTGATCATTTAGAAGGATGTTTTAACAATACTAACAGCTATATTGATTAAATCTTAGCTAATAGATCTATCGAATAAAATCTTATTTAGCTAAAGCTCTCAGGGATCTATTTAAATTCTATTTACGCCAGATCTGATCTAGATTAGATCCTAAACCATATTTAACCAAAGATTAAGGCAAATGTTCCTGGTATAACACCAGTTAATATCACGATCCATGCAAACAATATAAAGATAGAAATAAGCGATAAGATAAAGATGATGAGGGGAACTAGTCATCCCAATTTCCCTGATTGAACTCGCTTATCCACCAGCTTGGTGATCATTCATTTGATCCCCACCAATATCAAAAGATAATAGGCTTTCCTTTTTGCTGGAACCAATTTTGCTCTATCAACTATTTGAGTCAACAACTCGCTGTCACTCCTGTATCAATGCAACGAAACTTTTCCGAAAAGAAATCTTTTAGCAGTTCATCGTTATTATTGATCGACATTACAGTCCATGGTTGACACCACACTCGGAATTTCTACTACACATCAGAGGCATAATCATGTACTCGACCAAATCCCACACAGAATGCATGATACCATAAATTGCATGAATCACGAGTTAATGATGTACTCGAGATAGGAATTTTCTTTCATAATAGCCAACCCATTTTGAACCCTGCAGTTGTCATTATCCAAGCAAATAACTCGCATTCTTATTAATGTAGTATGATGGGTGTTATTCTCACTTATAGTGAACCAGTCATCATTATCTTTTGAGGAATGTTATTCGGTAGAGTGGGCAATGATTAGTAATGAGGACAGGTGATGACAATCAATCCAGAATTCTAAAACAATATAAAATTTATCCTCAGTCTGACCATAAAACATACATTCCCTGTACCACGTTATTCAATTTTTGAATTGCTGTCCCAGATTGGTTTCCTTACGAGTGTCACCTCGTGACATTGATGATTAAAGCAAATATTCAAAGTTGCACAGTTCCAATGAATTTCACCAAGAGTTTTGAACCAATGCATGCTCAAAATTATTTCAAATATATTGCAATGTAATATCAAGAAATTTAATGAAAACATGTATTTATTGGATTTCCTAGTAATGAATAACTTATTACCAGAAACAATTATCACTAAAAAATTTTTGATAAACTATGTTTTCGAGTCCTAACAGCTTTGACCTCGTTTGTAACTAGTGTCTATAAGAAAAGTTACAGTCCATTCTTTGATAATTTCTTTGATTTTCAATGTATTACTACGCAGCATTCCATGTAAAGTATTAAGAGAAATGTAAACATCTACAGAGAATTAATCGATTGTTAAAATAACATTTTCATCTATGGATAACTTTCCTACATGTAAAGTTTGCAGTATTTCAATCGGCAATAACTTTCGCACATTTATTCCACTAGTCTTAGTTTCTAATTAAAGATCTGTTCAAGCATGTGCGACACAATTTACGGGACGATGGGTGAATCAGCTTAATTTGTTCTTGGGAATAATGTTGATTTGGTCAAAGAAATCTTTAAAGATTTATTGCAGATAATAGACACTCGAGTTTTTGTTTTGAATTTCCCTGTCAAACTTCAATTAGATGTTATAAGTCTTGTTTACAGATCCTAATCAATTGATTAATCAACTCATTATCTATTAATTTGATTCTTGTCATTAGAGTTGAAAACATCTACAGTGAATTAATCGATTTGTTTTATAAAAGGATCGATTAGTTTAATACGTAATGAAATCAATAACATGACACCAGAATTTAAATCGATTAAAACGTGAATGAATCGATTAATTTTGATACCTAAGTGTTTTTAGTTGATATAAATTTATTCTAATCGATTAAAACGACTAAACCAACATTCTCGAGAACAATTTAATCGATTATTTCGACATTTCAATCGATTAAAATAGTACGGACAGATATCAGTAAGTTATTTTAATCGATTAATATTGATTTATATCAATTAAAACAATTAATTTAAATACACGAACCTGGTTTCGCAGCTTCTGATCTTCAAGGGATTCCCAGACTTGTTCCTGCAAAACAATTAGGTATTTTTCTGGTACCCTTTATAATTATTGGGTCCTGATCATGTTATTTGAAAAGAATTAATCTTTGGAACCCATTTCATTCTCCCTTTAGGAATAGCATACTTTTTAATTCTGCAGTATTTTACTGAATGCCCTTTCTTCATGCAAGTAAAAACATTTGATTGTAGAGTATGAATTCCTATTTATTTTTGTTTTACTCGGATCTAGATTTAAATCCTATTCCAGATTTGTCAAAAATTAATTTTTGAGATCCAAGTAATACATCTAGATTGGCTTGCCCCCGAGTGAACTTTGAAACAGTTTGAGATAAGAATTCAATTTTCTTTTGCAATTCGTAACAGCTTTTGCATGGTTTATTGCATTTACAATCGAAGTTATCATGAATCAGTTTCAAGAATTCATTATCAGCTTCATTTTCACTAATCTGTTTTTCCGGAGAATCAACCTTGTTAACTAGCCAGTTATTTAATCCTTTTAGCCTATTATTTTCTTTTTGAAGTTTCTTAGCCTCCTCATGCATTTCATTAAATGCTTCTTGTAATGCATCATAGTTAACTATATTTGAAGAGGAGCTAGAACTTACCTGGTCGGTTTGTGGATTTTGACTCGCCATTAAGCAAAGATTTGCTTCTTCATTTTCGGAGTTATCTCGTTGATGACGTATCATTATCATCCCAGTGCTATGTAGGCTCTTCTTTTTGATTTTTCCTCTTTCTTTTCACTTTGTTTATTTCTTTCTGGACATTCCATTTTAACATGGCCCTGTTTGCCACAACCATAACATTTAAAGTTAGAAGAATCAGCTTCTTTTCTCATACCTTTTGTGTCTTTCCTTGTCTTGGATCTTTTTCTTGAGGAATTTGTTGAATTTCCTAACAAGCAGTCCAAGGTTCTCATTATCTTCTTCCGATTCTTGATTTTCTTCAACTTTAAGTGCAATGCTTCTGTTCTTCTTCTCGGAGACTTCTTGCTCATTGAATCTTGTGATTTCCATTTCATGTTCTCTCGAGTTTTCCAAACAAGTGAGGTCGTTGTCATGGTGGACAGATCTTTTGATTCCGATATTGCAGTGACTTTTGGTCGCCAGGACCTGTCAAGACATTTCAACACTTTAATATTTAATTCTTCCTTATCAAAGGTCTTACCTAGGCCCATTAAATGGTTGATGATGTGCGTGAAGCGTTTCGCACATCTCGCGATGCTTTCACCATTCTCGCATTTTAAACAGATCTCATACTCTCTTATCAAAGTGTGTTTTCTGGCTCTTTTAACATCTCGCAGTCCCTTCATGAGTGGCCTCAAGAACATCCCACATCTCCTTGGCGAATTGCACTCGGGACACCCCGAAAAATTCATCCATGTTAAGAGCGTAAGTAATTATATTTTTTGCATTACAGTCACTTTGAACTTTCTTCTTTTCTTCTTCATTCAAGCTTGACCATCCTTTATCCGTAATTAAAGGACCATTAGTAATAACATCCCAAGCATTTCGTCAATGGATTCAATGAAGATTTTCATCCTAATTTTCCAGAAAGGATAATCTGCTCCACAGAATAGTGGAGGTCTGTTAATAGATGCCCCCTCGGAAAACGGTAATCTGTTCTCATCCATGGATCAAGAGACTTGAATAACTTTCAAGCACCTTGCTCCGATGCCAATTGTTAGAAAAGTAGTTTTAAATCAAGAGGGGGGTGAATTGATTTTTGAAAGTTTTTCGCAATACACAGATTATCTAATTCAAAAATTAAGATTACTTATCAATTGACAAATCACAAAGCAATCAAACAGCTTTAAGTGCAGCAGCAGAAATTAAAGAGAGAAAGGTTAGGAAAGATTTCACCGGTAATTTTATACTCGGTTCACCCAATACCAGGGCTACGTCCGGACTCTGACCAAATTCCAACTGGGTTCCACTAGAATAGATGTTTTACAGACTCACCCTCTTACACCTATTCTAACTCTCCACCAAGAACCAAATTCCAGCTCTTGGAAACCTCTGCAACCAAATTCCAGCACGCAAAGAAACCAAGTGCCCAAATTCCAGGCACCACACACAAGAACCAAATTCCAGCTCTTGCTTTAACCTTTCCACCAAGAACCAAATTCCAGTTCTTGGCAACTTTCTACAATAGCTGCAGAAAACTTGTACCCAAATTCCAGGTACAAAACAAGTACAAATGAATGAATAGAAATTTAAAAGAAGAAACAAAGAAAGCTCAAACCGGATTACACCAATCCACAGTCAGTTTCTTCTTCAAAGAAATGCAAAGTGCCTCAAGAAAGATTTCAAAAGAAGTTCACAAAAACAGTTGTGTATCTTTCTTGAAAAATGCTAATAGTTGCTTGTATTGATTGCTTGAATTGTGTCAAAACCGATATATGATCTATATCTCAAAGTTTCAAGCAAATCTGTTTATAAAAGAGTATTTTCAAATCTCGCTGCATTAATTAATCTGTTGAAAGTTTGTTTTAATCTGTTGAAATAGCCGTTACAATCTGTTAAAAGTCCTTTCAACCCATTAATGCATTCTTGATCTTTAACGAAAAATGTTTTAGTTGATACAACCATGTTTATATCAGTTAAAACGTTTTACAAACATTTTCTAAGTATAAAACAATCGATTGAATCACGTATTAATCGATTGATTTGTTTAAAAACCTCTTTATAAAACTTTCCAAGTTATTTTAGCTGATATAAAGTCGTTTCAATCGATTGAAAATCTGCACATATATTTTCAAGTCATTTTAATCGATTGAAAGTTCGTTTTAATCGATTGAAAAGATTTTCTAAGTTATTATAATCGATTGAAATGCGTTTTAATCGATTGAAATAAGTCTGATCCGTCATAATTCAATTCTGATCGATCATAACCAACTCTGATCGGTCATAATCTCATTCTGATCGATCATACTGACACCCAAAGTGATTTTAATCGATTGAAACGTGTTTTAATCGATTAAAATATTTCTGATCGCTCATATTTAAGATCTGATCGATTATATTGCATTCTGACCTATTATATTCGAATTCTAATCGGTCATAAAGAGTTTTAATCGATTAAAAGAAGTTTGTATCGATTAAAATATTGTAAAAACACTTTTTAAAACATTCTAAGTGTTTTAAATTGATTCTTTCAAACCTTTATCAGTTAATAACTTGTTTAAGAAAATTCTTTGCCAAAATGCTTTTGTTTTTGATTTGTTAAAAACTGTTTTTGAGGCATTTTTCAAAATGAGTGAAGAAGCTTTATGCAGTGGAAAAGGTAAAGTGGTTTTACCTAAGCTTTCTGTTTAGACACACTAAGTCTTCAGCTCCTTTGTTCTGAGTGACTTGTTTGACTGCTGCAGAGTTGACCCTTGACTTTATCTTTGACTTCATCAAATCAATGAGATCTTTGCTAGGATCACTTTCAGTGCCGTCTCTAGGGAAAGCTGTTCTTCATCCTTTGTGGGATTCAAAGGAGGTGTTCATCTCTTGTGTGACTCAAGAGAGGTGTATTCTTTACCTTATCTTTTCATTTGTAATATGATTGTATAACTGTGTGATGAGCCATTATTTTCCTGCATTTTCTTATCTTTTTGTACTTATCTTAATTGGTGCATTGTGTTTAGTTGTCTATTATTAGTTCATTTTCATTCATTGGGCTTCATTGGGCCATTATTCCAAATTTTGCTTAATTTAGCATTAATTGGTATAATTTTCGTTTCTAATTATTTTTAGGTATTTTTTGTGAAACAATTTTGGAGCATGGACATTAATATTGAGATGAAAAGAGTTTCCACATTATTTCCAGGTCACATGCCATGTCAGCTGCTATTTCCATGTCATATTAATGATTGCCATGTCAGCTAGGGTTTGTTTGATGTGTAATCTCGAATGGGCTAGCTTGGGCCCATTCTTAGGGTAGGCTGGTATTTTTGGAGGAGCAATAGGAGGAGGAGGCAGGCAGCCACTATAGTTCTGTTTTACGTTTGTTTTCATGCTGGTTTTCTCTGCATTTTACTTTGGACTGCACAAGGCTCATTGAAAGTTTGGTTCAATTTCGTTTTCTGCTACCATGAAAGTTTGTATTCTTTCACTTCTATTGCAAATTTAATTTATGTAGTTCAGTTTCAGCCCAATCTTGTATTTCAATTTCTGTTGCAATCCATTTTGCTATTCTGTTATTCCATCTTATATTTTTATTGTAATTTCGTGTTAATGGACAGCCACCATAATTTCTGATATTCTCTTGTGTAATTTCTGCATTTACGTTTTGTTCTTCTTTTTCTCTGCACTAGATTTTGTTTTTATGTTTTCTGCTGCATTTCTGAATTAATGGATAGTTAAACCTAGAGGGTTAGGTCCTTGAAGGATTGCAATCTATGTTTATAGGTTCTCTACACTTAACTTAATGTCCAGTTTAGTTCCTTGTTCTGCATTGGATCATAAAACGTAAATCATCCTTAATGAATTTGGGTTCATTGTATCCAGTACCATGAGTTGCTTAATCTTGTGGGGAGAATCAATCACTTACACGTTTGCTTAATTTGTGTAAGGAGGGAGTAAGCTAGATAGATTTTATATTATGAACCAATGACAGTAGAGATGCATTCTTTTAAGGGCCTAATCTATTTTAATCCGCATTTATACAAGCTATTGTTGTTCTCTTTCATTAATCTGATAAATACCAAAAAAATCCCCTTTGTTTTTGTTCCATTTCGAAACTGATAAGCTTTTGACAGAAATTTATAGTCCTTGGGAGACGACCTAGGAGTCTATTGCCTAGTACTACATTTAATCACATTTATTTGACCGGATACGACTTCAATCACTGTGATTATAGTGACAGCGTTAATCCTCTGTTTGGGTGATTAGCAACTGGACATAGGGTCTTTTTATCCAAACCATTATAAATTGACTGTGTAATATTCTATCCCTTCTCTATTTACTTTACACAGCATTTTAATCGGTGCATTTTGGGAAAAATTTTAAAACCCTACTTTTTGTTAAGAAACCAATTCACCCCCCCCCCCTCTTGGTTTTTGTCCGTAAACACAAACATTCCGCTGCACGATTCTAACACCATGTACTTTGGGAAGTCTGGGACCTTGAACTTTGGAGGAAACATATGTTCTTAACAAGGCACATATCAGTCGCCTCCTTCACATCAAAGTTATGCCCCTCCATGGCCCTAAGTCTCTCTTCCAGAGCGGAGATTTGTTGCTTGGAGACTTCAGGGGGCTGGATGAGCACCGCCCTTGCTTCGGACTGTACGGGGCCTTTTGTTCGTAGAAGAATTCTTCTTCTTCTTCCTCATGGTGAGATGTGAGGTCACCATGAGTATTGCCCTTATTGAGGTTTTGTTGGCACATTAACTCCATCATTTGCATCATTTGTTTGCTTAAGGAGTTAACTTCAGCAGTAAGTTTATAGTTCTACTCCTCCAGTTGTTCCATTGCTTTAGCCTTTTGTGCACGGGTTCGGACCACAGGAAGACCAGCCACTTTCTAGGATGAAAAATTGAATTTTATTACTTTAAATGAATGATTGTTGTGGGATAGATATGGCTTAAGACAATGATTTTAGTATCATCCTTAAAGCTTACACTTCACGAAGCACCATACCCACTTTGGTATAATGGTTCATTCCCCATCATAGATTTGACCAGTGTAACAAAGGTCACCATATACCTTAGCACACTTATCCCTTCCTTGTGAAGGATTACAAACACTGTATACCCCAAATCTTGCCCAGCTTCACAATAAAAACAAAAGACCTCCATTTGAAGATAGAAAAAACCTTTAGACCCCATAATTAGGATAGGAGGACTTCTTGTACACAGGAAATAAGAGAATTTTTTCCCATAAGCCCGAGACAGCCGTCCCGATTGGCCAGACAACCTTCTCGTTTGGCTAGATAGCTGTCTCGCCACTTATAAGACGAGACAGGCATCTCGCCACTTGGCAAGACGGCCGTCTCGACTCTAATGTGGTGAGATCTCGCTTGACAAGGGTCGAGATGACCATCTCGGTCTGACAGACATAAATTCCTATAAATAGAGGTCTCCCCCCCTCGATTTTAACAACTTACCACCTGAATTTATCCTCCTATACTCTTCTTAAACCTCTTTGAAGCATTTCCAAAGTTCGAGTACTCATTTAGATACTCTGTAGTTAGAGTCTTTTTGTCGATAGAGAAGTGAGCAACGTTGTAGAGTGAGGGGATAACCAAAAAGCATCCTCAATCTTCAAGAGATTAATACAAAGCTTGCTTCGGAGGTTTCTTATCTACTTTCCCTTTTACTACTTGTCACCGCCATCACATGAGCTAGTGGGAGCGATGCGATGGTATTCCGACTTCCGTTTTCATGTTTAAAAATGTGACGTTACAACGCCTTTAGGTTGTCCGATAACTGGGTTGGACCTAAGAGCGAGGTTTTCGAAAGGGAGCTTTTAGGTTGTCCAATAACCGGGCTGGACCTAAAAGCAAGGTTTCTGAAGAGGGTTCTTATGGAGTCGCCACCGATGTTTTTACCGAAAACATCGGAAAAGGAAAAAAAGAAGGCGTTGGTTTTTAAGAAAACCAACTTTGGCCATTATAACCAGAGTTGGGTAAGGGAGTTAGTTACGTGTAGGGAAGGTATTAGCCTCCCTACGACGCCCCTTTCGGGTTCCCTGTGATAGGCCAGTTATTTCATAAATAAACTTTAAAATGATGCTTTTACCCTTTTATTTGCGAAATTAAGAAAACATTGACTACATGGCCCTAATAGCTTATGTACAGATAAATATAAATGACAAAGCGAAAAAGAGAGGGAGAAAGTGAAGAAACCTCTGAGGCAAGCTTTCTTGATTAATTCTCTTAAAATAGGACGCTTTTTGGTGGTCCTTCGCTCTACAACGTTGGTTGCTCTTTCTGACAACGTTATAAAAACTCTCTAAGAACACTCAGAAAACTCTAGAAATACTTCGGAGGGGCTCTAGAAGAAGAATTTGAAGAAATGATAGAAGGAAAGGTTGAAGAACTGTGTGAAAAGAAGGGGAGAGCGTCCTCCTTTTATAGGGATTCGCGCCTGTCAGGTCAAGACCGTCATCTCACTAATCGGGACGGCGGTATCGATTGTCAAATGGAGAGAAGGCCGTCTCACCAAATGGGAAGGCGGTCTCGCCATGGCAAGTGGCTAGACAGCCGTCTCGCCAAACGAGAAGGCGGTCTCGCCCTTTGCTGATGGCGAGACAACGGTCTTGACCCTTCAGGTGAAATTCCTTATTTTTTTCGTACAAAAAAACTTCCTACTCTAATATGGGGCCTATTAGTCTATCCTAGGGACTTTTTAGGACATGCCCATCTTCGAATTGGAGGTCTTCTGCTCTTTATTTTGAGGCCGGGCAAGATTTGGGGTCTACAGCTGCCCCCTCCCCCTTCACCTGACTAGCCGACTATTGGCCTGATATACCAAAAAGATCAGCTGGAGGGTGAAGGAGTTAACCCTCTTGCCCGGCTGCCCTTCGGATGCTCTGTCTTGCGGTGGTCGATCCTCCAGACAAAAAAAATGTGTGTGTGTGTGCCTCCAGGATGCTCCTTCTTGCGGTAGTTGACCCTTCGATTGATGGGTATGAACCCCCATCCGGTTGGTTGTAGCTTCGGGATGCTCCTTCTTGCGGTAGCCAACCCCTTAGCTGACAAGTGGTAGAACCTCAGGATGGTCCTTCTTGCGGTAGTCGACCCTTCGATTGATGAGTGTAAACCCCCATCCAGTTGGTAGTGTTTACAATCCATCATTTGTAGGACTGGATGAGTATAAATCCCTCATCAGGATGGTATGGTCCACAGCGTAGGACTGGCTGCGACTTACTGCTCTGGCTCGTGTGCAGGTCATTCGCAAGTTGATGGGTATAAACCCCCCATTTGGCTGGTGCAACCCACTTTGTAGGACTGGTGGTGGTGGCGGCTTACTGCTCTAGCTCATGCGCCACTTGACATGAGAGATGCTTTTCTGTTTGGTAAAGTCATCTGGTGTGCCGAGGGTTCTTCCGGCTATTCCGGTGGTCATCCAACTCGTTGATTGCCGAGGAGTTTTTGCGTTGCTCTTTTGATATTTGTCATCCAACTTCATTGGTCGTCGGGGATTTTAATTTTTTGCTCTTTCGATAATCATCCAACTTGTTGATTGCTGGGGATTTTTTGTCAATGTGGTTGTCTTGCCAATCTGCCTTGGCTAACGCTTCGGATTTAATCTTGTCTTTTTCCACGGTTTATCTTTTTTCTCGCGACTTTGGATTTTGACTTTTTTGGACTAAGCGTAAGTCTTTTTATTCTTTAGTTTCTTTTGTTACGTTGACTTTTTCCAAAAGAGAGAGTAAATGCAAACAAATTTACTAAATATTTATTCATATTATGATAAAATTTAGTACAATAATTATTTTGATAATGTCCCTAAGACGACAGTGGACTCGGTACATATGCCTTTGAAATTCCTCCTGACTCTGGATTGACCTGAGCTGGTCTTGCCGGATCAGTGCCAGGTCTTGTCTCATCCCCTCTTGCATTTGGCTGAAGGTCTCCAACCATGTGTCGAAGACATCTTGGCTTAAGGACATTTGGTCCAACTGCTGGCGCATATCATAGATATTGCGGTTAATTCCAGTGAATTCATCCCCGTACTGTTGTTGTTGCTGTTGTTGTTGTTGTTGTTGTTGTTGAAATTTCTGGGGCGTCGGGATGTCCTGCATCGCCACCAAGTCTTGGAGATCTAGGGTCATGGCGAGCATAGGGTGAAGGGCCATCTGGGTCCCCTGTCGGATGAGCATCCCCATGCTGACGAGCATCGACCCGCTGATGTATTCGGGTCAGAGATCGGAGGGGATGTTCTCTCCACCACGGCACCCCCACTTCTCGGCCAGTAGGGTGATGAGGGGAGCCATGAGGATGGCTCCCATAGGACGGCTCCCGAAATCTTTGAGGGCCTTCACAAAAAATTAGTCGGGATTACACCGACGCCCATGGAGCATGCAGTGAAGGGCGAAGAGATCCGGGTGGGTGACCTTCCCCTGACTTTCCTTTCGCCCATGGATGGTTCTTGCCAGCAGCTTATGGCAAATGCGGAGAGCGGGGATAAGTGCGGACCCCTTCAGTAGGGTCGGCAGTACTCGTGAGATCTTCCCACATCTCACCGGCTGTGAGGGTAGATGGTCGTTCACAAATTGCCCCTTGGTATCCCGGGGTCAGGACATCCTCGGGCTGGACGAAACCGATGAAGATATTGAACTCGTCCAACGTCGTCATCCGGTAGGACCTGTTCATGAAGTACGAGACCATATTGACCGGAGGGATGCCTGGGATCATTGTGAGGAGCTCAATTATCGTAATGGAGGCAAGAAACTCTACTACAGCTTTTGTATACATGTGAGTGGGGGAGGCTAGAGGAGGTAGTCGCACCCGATACTCTCGATGTATCCTCGCACGTCGTCCTCCTATCCGAATTCAGCGAGGAGATGAAAGTCTAACCTCAGCATGGGGTGTCAGGCATAACCCTGGATGTGCACGAGCCTGGCCTAGTGCTGGGGTGTTAGCAGGGTGGCGTCCGGAGGAACCGAGGCTGCAGATGTATTGGGGCCGGAACCCCGCCCTCTCTTCCTGGAAAACTCTCCTTTATGCATCTTTGGTAAGAAAGCTAAAAAGTATAGAAGAAGGTGCAGAGAAAGCCAGAAAGGATGCTCCAAACCACCCCCCATGCCCTCCTATTTATAGATTTTTCGCCCAGGGTCGAGACTGCCGTCTAGGATTTCGGAACGGCGGTCTCGATTTAATGAGACTCAGGACCGCCGTCTGGAACTTTGAGACGGTGGTCTCGTTTTTGGCCTATGGCAAGATGGCCTTCTCGCCAAGCGAGAAGGCGGTCTCGTTTCTATCTAATGGCGAGACGGCAGTCTCAAAATTCAGGAAGGCGGTCTCGATTCAACGCGGGTCGAGACGACGGTCTCAATAATCGAGATGGCGGTCTCGCTTTTTAGAGAGATTTTTTTTTGAAGAAATAGGACCTTGTTCAGAAACATTTATGCATGCAATGTTTTCATGTTTGATGCCCTATAATGCTATTTCATTAGTTTTTAGAGAAGGATTAACTGGTGTGTCTTAAAGAGATGGGGGCCCTCTGATGTTTGCTTCTTTGTTGTACTTGTTTCTGCTGTTCCGGACTTAACGTGACCGAAGAATGACTTTTGGTTTTGAGAGCACACTTTGCCATGTTGGTGCACTTTTTCCTTGCTTTAGGGATTTCAATCCTCTTGTTGATTATATGCCTCCATATTCCCAAACTAATTGTTAGAATAATGTAGTGAGGGTCAAGAGAAGAGAAGTAAAGGGGATAAATTCAACGGCTTGTGTTTTAGGTGGTTGATTTTTATTTAGAGGAGATTTTGTAGAATGGCTGGCTGGCTAGGGTTGGCTTGAGTGTTTTAAGCTAATGTTTAAGAGAACGTTTTTCTTTGTGGATTTGTGCCTTAGCCTATTTCCATTGCTTTCATGGCCAATTGATTTCCCTAGACTGCCCTTCAGGTTTGCGTACTAGGATATTGTATTTTGGTCCTATCCTCTGTCTAGGTTCCTTTTTTCTTGTTTTGGGAATCCTATCGGACCTTATTTTGTAACCCTAACTTTTGCCTAAGCTACCCTTTATTTTTGTTCGAGTGTCCTAACGGGTTGCCCCTAACTTTTGCGTAGCCCCCTTAGTGGGTTTCCTACCGGGTATTTTGCCCCCTTTTTTTCTTTTTTGGCCTTTGGCTTCTATAGGTTTTTTATTTTTACACAATATTGGTGAAACACGGCTTTATTTATGGTGAGATAAAACCTTATTTTGTGCTTCTAATCAATTAGCTTGACAACTATAGCAATGGTATGTTTTGATTATTTGGACTCATTTTATTCTTCTCTTTTTTTTGTTTGCTTACACATGGTTATTATGAGGACCAGGCATGAAGTAGCAAGAAGAGAAACAAATAGTAAGAAATGTATTCTTTATTAATTAGTAAGGGAATATGTGCCGAAAAGATGTTTGGGGGTCGGGCTAGCCCCGTGGGATAATCTCTAACAATCACTGGGTTTACATCCCTTAAGAAAAGAAAAAGAACTTCTAATGACTAAGGTTGCTTGAGACGCTTGCATCCCTCCGCTTCGGAACATCTACTTGAGTGTGCAGAGGGGAGACTTCCCTTTTCTTCTTTCTGTTCGGCCCTTCGTAGGGTCATATCCTAGGCCATACTTTAGAGGCTTATCTTTGAATTCTGGGGGTTCCCTCATTCCTTGGGAATCTGCCCCCAGTCCTTGGCCAGGATGGTAACCATGCTTCATCATCATGCGGGCTACCTTTGTATTATTGGGAAGTCTCTCTACACTGGCAATTTCAAGCGCTTGAAAAGATGTTTCAAGGGCCTCTTCAGCCGCATCCACATAAGGTTGGGTAGACGATCCACTGATCAAGATATCGTCTTCTGCTTGGACCGTGACCAGTTTGTCATCTACTATAAACTTGACTTTCTGTTGGAGCGTTGCAGGTACCGCCTTAGCGTCATGAATCCAAGGTCTACCGAGGAGACAACTGTACACTAGATTAATGTCCATTACGTGAAAATCAATGTTGAAGATAGTGGGTTAGACTTGAATTGGCAGATTAATTTCTCCCACTACTTCTCTTTTGGATCCATCGAAGGCTCGAACAATAGTGCTGCTTGGGCGCAAGCGGGTTCCTTGAATAGTCAACTTGTCAAGTGTGCACTTGGGCATCACGTTCAAGGATGACCCATTATCCACAAGAACTTTAGCGATGAGATACTCCTTGCACTTGATAGAAATGTGCAAGGGCTTGTTGTGGCTCGATCCCTCTAGGGGGAGTTCTTCATCTGTGAAGGTGAGGTGATCACTAGCCATAATGTGACCGACGATCTTCTCAAATTTTTCTTGGGATATATTATGAGGTACATGCGCTTCACTCAAAACCTTCATCAGGGCGTTTCTATGCAATTCCTAACTCATCATTAGAGATAACAAAGTTATCTTTACAGGTGTATGATTGAGCTGGTCGATAATGGAATACTCGCTTTGCCTTATGAACTGGAGTAATTCATTAGTCTCCTCCTTGGATTCTTTATTTTCTTTTTCTTCGGTCTGTTTATTTTTCCCTTTATTCTTGGGGGCATCCTCTTGCAACTCCCTGGGGGAGTATATCCTTCCACTTCTAGTCATGCCCCCAATGCCGGCTATATTAGAGATATCCTCCTTTATTGGTGAAGATTCCCCATATCTCCACGATATAGCTTTATTTGATTCATAGGGGAAAGGACGAGGCACAAATAGCCGCACAGGCGTCCTTGCCCCCTCTTCCTTATTGACTTTGAGAACCAATGGTCGAGGCTTATTATCCTCTTGTGGTGAATCGACCATTGGGGAGAGCTTGATTAAGACTGGCTTTCTCTCCATCCTTCTGATTGGAAGACGTGTCAATTAATCCTTCCTTTTTATTATATTATTTATTAAAAGTGAAGGAGGGGAAATTAAATATGCAAATGAATGGAATGCATGCAAGTAGACAACTGTTGAATAAAGAAATTTTATTTATTCATAGAAAGTGTACATTCCCCTATTCCACGCTACGAAGCAACTTTTGACAAAAACGGAAAAGCCTAAAGAAACCCATAGGCTGGTCTTGATCTCTATGTAACTCTCTTTCGGCTTCCCGAACATGACGAGCGAGTGCTTCAGTTTTCTTTTGGACCGCCTGGCTCATATCTTCGTTGTACTTTTGAGCCTCTTTGATCTTCGCCTCCTGATGGACGACCAAGGCTTGTAACTTGTCGAGTTTTGCAAGGGCTCAGTCTTTTTCTCATAGTACTTGACCATACTGAGCTAATCCATCTCTTTCTTTATAGCGTAGCTCAGTGAGGCTTCTGTTGAGCCTCTGGTTAGCCTCCCGCTCTTGGCGTATTTCAGACTGAGTCCTTGTGAGGTCTTGTAGCAACTCCTTGATTGTCTAAGCCTGTTTTTCACATTCGGCCTCAAGGCATGCTGATTTGGCGGTTATTTCCTGAAGTTGGTTATCTGAGCTGATTCTGGCAGTTTTGGATGCTCGGATAATTTGCTCATTAGAATCAACACATTGATCCTTGAGGCGCTCTATCTCGTGATCCTTCTTCTTGCATTGCCTCTGTAGACCGTCTATGGTGAGGATAGATTCTTGCTCTCTTTGTTCAAGGACCCTCATCTGGGCTCCCATGATATCTATCCCCCGGGTCAAGCCATCGACTTGGGTTTGTAGCTCTTCACTATTTGAAAGCGCAACAGGTGAGGCGGATTGTTGTGACATCCCTCTATTTCTTCTCCACTCCTCGTAGTCACTGGAGGTAGCTACTCGAGCTTTTCCTAGCTCTCTATCTCCCATGAAGACTAGTTTCTCCCATGCTCTTCGTAAAGTAAGTGAATTAGCAACAGTGCATGGGTCTCCGAAGAATCACAGTCCTCCGAGCTCTTCCCATGATATTGTAGTCTGGGTCCTCATGAGTTGTCTCGTAGCTACTCTTGGCGAATAGGCTATGCAACCCCTAAGTCCTCTTAACGGTATGCTCAGATAATCCCCACATCTGATGAGGACTGGGCCAGGTCGGAACCAAGGGCATACCAAGGATAATCGGCTAACGTCCCATTGTTCTAACTCAACCTTCCATTCCATGGTCGTACGTTGGTGGAGATGGATTTTGGAGAAGCTTCTCAAAGGGTCGGGGAACATCCCCATGTGACTAGAGGCGTAGAAATGTGTGATACCCCACACAAATAGCAGTGAAGAGCAACATCTGACTGTTTTTCCTTGCTTTTGGTGACAGAATTCCACTGAAAGGAAGGTGTCGGCAACAAGTGCAGGCAAGGGACTCTTCGAGTTCACGTCCCAGGCAAAGAAGGCATCCATGACGGCTTGATCTACTGTGTCGATATGGAAGGGAAACAAAATTGTTCCAAATACGATTAAAGCCAGGGTTTTGTTTAAAGCAGTCCATTCTGCCCTTTCATCTAAAGAGGACAGATGATCTTCTAACATTGAGACTTTCCAACCCTGGGCACTCCCTTTTGCTATTAGGGTAGTCTGCCGAGATGGCAATCAGATGATGGCAGCGACTTGTGCTGCAGGAGTATATGCCCCATGGCGGATATGAACCCCGACTGATTTGGGTCAATTCAACATAATCTCATACTCCTCTAAATTAGGCACCATATCGAACTATGGGAATTCAAAGCAGTGCAAACTAGAGTTCCAAAAATGAACTAGAATCCTAATAAAATTAGGATCGACACAGATCTTCAGTAGGTCGAGAATTCGTCTGTAGGATTTTTCGAAGTCGGAGAGGACCTCTGGTGGCATGGTATCGGGGAATGTCCGCTTTCTTCAATTGTCTTATAGTCCCCTCCATTTTTCTAAAAACCAAAATGCATGCTTATGAACATGATGTTTATTGTGGGTATGCATGTGAGTGTTTGTTTTTTACCTAAATGTTATCATGTTTTATTTCTACAAGATGTATGATAGTATTTGTGTATTCTTTTTCTTCAAAAATAAACTACCTGTATGGATGTTTTATGAATTTAATGTTTGTGAGCAAGGTCCCATTTTTATTTGATTTTTTATGGTTTTATTTTTATAGCCTTTTATCTCTTCTGTCGGACTGCGTGACTACTTAGCTTACAAAGAACCTGAAACCAGGATAGTAAAAAGGTAGACTGTCCGAGATAAAATGGTTTATTACAAAAGAATAATTTTAGCATCCCTTATCTCTTCTGTCGGACTGCGTAGCTACTTAGCTTACAAAGAACCTAAAACCAGACTAACTAAAAGGCAGACTGCTCGAGATAAGTGTGCTTATTGCAAAAATATTTTTGTGGTTTTTTCTCTTTTCATCTGTTGTTTGGTTATGCTATGCAATAAAATGCAACAAACAAATGCACACACAATTCACTCATCCGCGATCGGGTAAGATGTGAAGCACTTGTTGGATTTGTTGAAGACATATAAAGTTTAGTTTGTGGGTGTGTAGGTAGATAGATTATAGGTTTAGAATTTAATCTCTTGATAATTTCAGTATATCTTGCGATAAGCACCTATAATTGTTGCATTTCATAGAATTTATCTTACTGCATGAAAAACCAATCTTTAAGCCTTGAAAGAACAAACTGAGTTTTTTAATCTGTTAAAAAACATTTTTAATCTGTTAAAATCACTTAAAATAGGAAATGTATATATACAGCCAATATTTTAAATTATTGAATCATAGAATCAATAGGTTAAAATGTTCTTGATGGTTTTTCCATATTAAGGGTTTCGCAGTATTAATCTGTTGAATTGATAAATTAATAGATTAAAATGTTCTAGCCATTTTTCATTTCAAAAGTATCTCAGATTTTTAATCTGTTGAAATCAAGTTCAATCTGTTGAAACAGAGAGATATCATTTTTCATTTTAAAGTATCTTAGATTTTTAATCTGTTGAAACAGAGAGATATCATTTTTCATTTTAAGGTATCTCAGAATTTTAATCTGTTGAAATATATTTTAATCTATTGAAACAAAGAGCTACCATTTTTCTTCTAACTGTTTCAATCCATTAAAAGCTCGAATTAACCGATTGAAAGAGTTTTAAATAGAATCAATCGATTAAAACATCATTTTAAATCGATTGAAACTATTAGTTTCTCTCTTTTACTCTATAAATACAGTTTTGATTTCTCTTTTGAATATACAATTTGGAAATCGATTGAAAGCAATCTTGGAGCTCTCATATTTGTGTTTTTCTCTGAGCATTCATACACATTTCATATCATAAGGCATTTTGATCAAGAATGTTGAAAGATCTTCAAGAGAGAAAGTTTTGAGTTAGAAAAATTGCTTCTGGACTTCTATATTGTAAAAGCTGCAGTCCAGGTTTATTCTTTTCATATACTTGTACGGATTCTAACTGTGTAGATTGGGTTTGAATCTGCACTGGTTACAGTAACTGGGTTTGGTTGCTGGGTGATTTTTCAAGAGTCTATCTTGTGGTGTTGTAAGGTAGTTCTTGGGGTAGATTGGTGTATATCTACTGGCTTGTATTTTCACTTGATATTAGTGGAACTTGGCAGATTTTTCAAGAATTGGATGTAGCTCTTGGGAAGAGTGAACTAGTATAAATTCTTGTGTTGTATTTCTGCTTTTATCTCTTCTCATTTCTGGTTTATATTCTTGCTTATTTTAAAACCAAAACTGGCTAATAAAAGATTGGATAATGATTAATCATTCCTTCCACAAAGAAAGAGTGTTTTTTGAAAAAGATTTCTAAAGTTCAATTCACCCCGCTCTTAAACTCAACCATTAATTCTTACAATTGGTATCAAGAGCTTGTTCTTGTAAGTCACTCAAGAATTCGGTCCAAGAAAGTTTAAATGACTGAGGGAAAGATGAATTTTTCTGAAGGAGCCTCCATCAATAGGCCTCCTCTATTTGCTGGTGTGAATTACTCCTTTTGGAAGGTTAGAATGAAAATCTTTATTGAATCTCTTGATAGGGGTATTTGGGATACAATTGTTAATGGTCCTTTTAAACCAACTCATACAGTGGATGGTAAAATTGTTGAAAAAGAATGGGCTGACTTAACTGATGCAGAAAATAGGAAAGTTCAATATGATTATACTGCTAAGAACATTATTACCTCTACCTTAAATCTTGATGATTTTTTCAGGGTTTCTCAATGCGCCTCTGCCAAAGAAATGTGGGAGATTCTAGAAGTCACTCACGAAGGTACCTCTGATGAGAAAAGGGCAAGGAAGCATGAATTAATCAGAGATTATGAATTGTTCAAAATGCAGCAAGGTGAAACCATTGTAGATGTTCAGAAAAGATTCACGCATATAGTCAACCATCTAATTGGATTAGGCAAGACGTTTGACAAGGAAGAGTTAAACATCAAAATCCTAAAATGTTTGGACAGATCTTGGCAACCAAAGGTGACAACTATATCAGAATCAAGAGACTTAACTGAGATGACTAATGCATCATTGTTTGGTAAGCTAAGGGAACACAAGTTGGAGATCAACATGTTTAAAGAGCAAGAAAATGTAGAAAAGAAAAGTAGAAATATTGTTCTCAAAACAATTGAAGAAAGTAGTGACTCTGATGACGAAGGATTTGAGAATCTTAATCTGTTGGTTAAGAAGTTTGGGAAATTTCTTAAGAAGAAGAACAAAACTGGGCAAATTAAAAGGTACAATGATAAAAGAACTGATTCTATTCAAAATACTTATACTTGTTATTCTTGTGGTAAGCAGGGACATATAAGAAGTGAATGTCCAAAAAAATCCAAGAATCAGAACAAGAAATATATGAAGTACAAAGGGAAAAAGGCCTACATAGCTTGGCAAAAGGAGTGGATATTGAGATTATCAAAGTTTTCTTTACTAACTTGTCATTTGAAGGTTCTACACTTAAAACTCAAGTTAAAGGAGTGGATATTGAGATTACTCTCACTGTCTGGAAAAATGTTGTCGGACTCAAGGATGAAGGGGTAAAAGTCACTAAAGGGTATACCTTTGATGTAGAAGAATTCAACAAAGTCCAATATTTTCATTCTTGTTTGAGAAATAAGCATGACTCTGTGATTTCCTTCAACACTGGGAAGCTTAACCTTGAAGAAAGAGTGCTTGCATTCATAGTGGCCTGGCAGCTTACTCTCAGGGGGAGAAATCATGCAGTATTGAATGAAGGTGACTTGATACTGATGTATTGTATCCACCACAGAATCAGAGTAAACTGGGTATTTGTTATCAAGGACCATATGATCAAAGCAAAAAGGCTAAGTGATTTTAGGTATCCCTATGCTATATTAATTTATAAATTTCTAACTCATTTTGGTGTTGACTTAGAAAGAAAACTGTCTGAAATTGTTCACCCCACAAATGAGATTAACAATTCCATCCTTCATAAAATGGGATTCATTAAGATTGATGGTGATTGGATTTCAAAAGAACAAGCTGGGAGAGATGAAGAAGAAGAAGAAGAAGAAGAAGAGGAAGACGATGAGAATACTGGTGCTCCAAGTGCTACTGAACCAAGACAAACAGATCCCATGGAAGATGTTATGGCTCAGCAGTCTCCATTGGAAATGATTCCTTATGTGGCACCACCTGACCGTGGCACACCTCTTTCACAGTTCGAAAGGACTATGCTACATCAAATGAATGAAATTCAAACTAATCAAAGGAGGCACATTGAAATGACATATGCTCTGCTAGCTCACCAGCATCGGCTTTATGAAGACTCCATTTCCAGATTTCAGCACCTTGATAATCAACTGGAGGATATCTTCAACAAAATTGGAGACCTCCAATTCAATCAGGGTCCCTGGGATGGTGATGAATGAAATTTCTCTTTAAAAGTTGTCTTTCACTTGTGTTTTGTTTGCTTTATTTGTTTTAATTTTGGGTACCTGAATGGTACTTATGACTTGTATTTGAACACTTTTTGATGAAATCAAATAGGGGGAGAAGTATTCGCTTTATGCTGACACTACACACACACATCACAAAATCATATGTCTCTGTTATTGTTTCTTTTATGCAGGTGTAGTGGTTATTTGTCTCCATCAAATAGGGGGAGATTGAAGCACTTGTTGGATTTGATGAAGACATATAAAGTTTAGTTTATGGGTGTGTAGGTAGATAAGTTATAGGTTTAGAATTTAATCTCTTGATAATTTTAGTATATCTTGTGATAAGCGCCTATAACTGTTGCATTTCATAGAATTTATCTTACTACATGAAAAACCAATCTTTAAGCCTTGAAAGAACAAACTGAGTTTTTTAATCTGTTAAAAAATATTTTTAATTTGTTAAAATCACTTAAAATAGGAAATGTATATATAAAACCAATATTTTAATTGATTGAATCGTAGAATCAACAGGTTAAAATATTCTTGATGGGTTTTCCATATTAAGGGTTTCGTAGTATTAATCTGTTGAATTGATAAATAAATAGATTAAAATGTTCTAGTCATTTTTCATTTCAAAAGTATCTTAGATTTTTAATCTATTGAAATCAAGTTCAATCTGTTGAAACAGAGAGATATCATTTTTCATTTTAAAGTATCTCAGATTTTTAATTTGTTGAAATAATTTTTAATTTGTTGAAACAGAGAGATATAATTTTTCATTTTAAGGTATCTCAGAATTTTAATCTGTTGAAATATATTTTAATATGTTGAACAAAGAGCTACCATTTTTCTTCTAACTGTTTCAATCCATTAAAAGCTCGAATTAACCGATTGAAAGAGTTTTAAATAGAATCAATCGATTAAAACATCATTTTAAATCGATTGAAACTATCAGTTTCTCTCTTTTACTCTATAAATATAGTTTTGATTTCTCTTTCGAATATACAATTTGGAAATCGATTGAAAGCAATCTTGGAGCTCTCATATTCGTGTTTTTCTCTGAGCATTCATACACATTTCATATCATAAGGCATTTTGATCAAGATTGTTGAAAGATCTTCAAAAGAGAAAGTTCTGAGTTATAAAAATTGCTTCTGGACTTCTATATTGTTGAACATTCAAGGACTTGATGTTGGTCTTGATGGACATGAACCTTATTGATTTTGATGATGATTCAAGAACACAAGACCTAAAGAGTTAAAGACTTGTTTTGTAGTGTAAAAACTCTGTTTTGATTAGATTGAGTCTGTAATATTAGAGTTTGAGATAGCCAGTACATAGTCTGCACCTTAGAAGCTTCAAGAAGCTCAAATTAATCAAAGAGGCTCGGCTTTAATCGATAAATTGGTGAAATAATCGATTAAAACAGTGAGAAAAAACATTTTCTGTATCAGCTTACTGTTTTAATCGATTAACACCCCTGTTAATCGATTAACAGGCCTGTTAATCGATTAACAGGTCTTTTAATCGATTAAAACAGAGAGTTTTGGGGTTCTGTTGATGTTGGCTCTGTAATAATCGATTAACTCTTGATTTAATCGATTATTTCAGTCAGATTTCGAATTTTAACTTCAAATCAACCCTATTTTCGAAAACCCTATTTCCAAGAACCCTAGTTTCGAAAATCCCAATTCCAAAACCCTAATTTCTCTACTTAAGCTTCTCATTAGCACTCAGAAAAAAAGAAGAACAACCTTTTTCATACAAAAGTTAAGTGCTGTGAGTGCCAGAGAACTGTTTGTTGCAAGAAAAAGGGGCTTTTGGAACCTGGTGTGGGCTAGAAGCGATAAGAATCACTAAGTGGAGTTCTTAGTGGATTGTGTGTTGTGCCGTCTCTGGGGAAAGCTGTTCTTCATCTCTTGTGGATTTCAAGAGAGGTGTTTTCTTTACTTTATCTTTTCCATTGTAATTTGTTTGTAACAAACTTTGATTATAGTGACAACGTTAATCCTCTGTTTGAGTGATTAGCAACTACATGTAGGGTCTTTTGATCCGAACCAGTATAAATCTCCTGTGTAAGATTCTTTCTCTATCTCTATTTACATTTAAACAGTTTTTAATCGGTAAAATTTGGGGAAAATTTTGAAGACCTAATTTTTGTTAAGAAACCAATTCACCCCCTCTCTTGGTTTTTGTCCGACCACGCGAACGTTCGGCTGCGCTATTCTAACAAGTGGTATCAGAGCTTGCTTTGATAGTCATTCAAACTTTTCGAAAATGGCCGGACAAAATCAAACTTTTGCCGCAGGTGCGTCTATCAACAGACCCCCACTTTTTGCGGGTCAAAATTATCCTTTCTAAAAGGTAAGAATGCAAATCTTTTTAGAGTCTGTTGATAGAGGCGTTTGGGACGCTATTTTAAACGGTCCATATATTCTTAAAGTTACTGAGAACGGTGTTGACGTTCCTAAACCTTTTTCTAGATGGACAACAGAGGAAAACAGAAAAGCACAATTTGACATTAGGGCTAGAAATATAATTTCATCTGCTCTAACCCTTGACGAGTTTTATAGGATTTCTGTGTGTAAAAGTGCTCAGGAAATGTGGGAAATGCTAAGAGTGACCCACGAAGGTACTGATGACGTTAAAAGAGCACGGAAAAATTCTCTAATCCAAGAATACGAGATGTTCCGGATGCAACAAGGCGAAACGATATTTGACGTTCAAAAACATTTCACTCATATTGTGAACCATCTCACCGGATTAGGTAAAATTTTTGACGTTGATGAATTAAATGTTAAAATCTTAAAATCTTTGGATAGGAAATGGCAACCTAAGGTGACGGCCATCTCGGAGTCACAAAATCTTTCCACAATGTCTATGGCGGCGCTCTTTGGAAAGCTTAGAGAGCATGAGCTTGAACTTGGAAGGCTAAATGAGGAAGAAGGTTAATACCAAAAGAAGAACCTAGCCTTCAAAACCGAAATTTCCAAAGGTAAAAATAAAAAGGAAGAAGAAGACTCGGAGAACGATGAAGAAGAATTGAGTCTCATGATTAAGAAGTTCACCAAATTCATGAAAGCTAAAGGAAGGCATCCTTTCAAAGGTAAGGGAAAGGTAAGAGAAAGTACTTCCGTTAATATAAAATGTTATGGTTCTGGTGAAGCAGGGCATGTAAAGACCGAATGCCCAAACAATAAAAACGATGAAAACAAAGGCAAAAAGTTCTTCAAGAAGAAAGCCTATATTGCTTGGGACAACAGTGATTCAAGTTCGGAATCAAGTGACTCGGAAGTAGAAGGAAATATTTGCTTAATGGCAAATGACAACATATCTTCCGACTTTGAGGTAAGTGATTCCGACTCATCTTCTAGTGATGATGATAATGACCATGATGAACTGCAAAATGCATATAATGAATTATTTAGTGCCTTTAAGAATTTGAAAAATGAATATAAAGTTGTGAAGAAGAATCTAAGTAGATCCGAAAAGGAAATTGACTCTTTAAAAACGAAAATCACATGTTTAGAAGAAAAGAAATTATTAGAAACGAAAATTGTATGTTTAGATGAGAATGATGATAAGAACTTAGCATGTGCAACTTGTAAAGAGCATGAATATGACATAGATATTCTTAACCATTTGCTAGACAAAGCCGAAAAGGAAATAGATGATCTTAAGAAGCATGAAATGGTGTTTGCTCAAAATAGTATAAATCAACAAGTTCCTTTGAAAAAGCCTAAAAGGAAAAATAAAAGAGTATGGGTACAAAAAGGAACTAGAACATCTATGGCTAAAGATTCATCATATTCAAAAGTTACATCAAATGCATGCTTTTATTGTATGAAACATGGTCATACCTCAAATAGATGTAAAATTAAACATTTTGGTGTTCCTAAAGGAAAATATATTTGGGTTCCTATAGTTAAATGAATTGTTTGTCTCTTGTATTTATTCAAAGAAAATTGATCATTTAGTATTTTTAAATAGAATGCTCATTAGGCCAATTATAAAATCAACTCCCTATGAATTGTTAAATGGTAGAAAGCCTAATGTTGCTCATTTAAAAATATTTGGATGTAAGTGCTTTGTGTTAAATAATGGAAAGGACAACTTAGGAAAATTTGACTCAAAAGCCGATGAGGGCATTTTCTTAGGTTATTCATTAACTAGCAAGGCTTACAGGGTGTTTAATAGAAGAACCTTAAATATTGAAGAATCTATTCATGTTACATTTGATGAAATTGTAGACCTTGGGGGAAATCCTCTTGAGTCAAATAAAGAACTTGCAGGTGATGATGAATATATAAGAGAGGCTCTTGATGAATTGTATTTGGAAGAAAATGAGCCTTCTCAAACACCTGAATTAGCAAAAGAATGGCAATCACCAAGAGGACTCTCAATGGACAATATCATAGGTGACATCTCAAAAGGGGTAAGAACTAGAAATATGACTAACTTATGCATGTCTGTAGCTTTTGTGTCTCAGATAGAACCCAAAAATGTTGAGGAAGCGCTTAAAGATGACCAATGGTGCATAGCCATGCAAGAAGAACTTAACCAATTTGAAAGGAATCAAGTCTAGGAATTAATCCCAAGAGAAGAATCACATCAAGTTATTGGAACCGAATGGGTGTTTAGAAATAAACTTGATGAAGATGGAGACATAACAAAGAATAAAGCCAGACTTGTTGCCAAAGGCTATTATCAGGAGGAAGGTATAGACTATGATGAAACTTATGCTCTTGTTGCCAGGTTAGAAGCTATACGCCTACTTCTTGCTTATGCATCTTTGATGAAATTTAAATTATATTAAATGGATGTTAAGAGTGCATTTTTGAATGGTTTTATTAAAGAAGAAGTTTATGTGGAGCAACCCCCTGGATTTGAGGATTTTAGTTATCCTAATCATATTTTTAAATTAAAGAAAGCATTATATGGGTTGAAACAAGCTCCTAGGTCTTGGTATGAAAGATTAAGTAGTTTCCTAACTTCAAATGATTTTTCTAGAGGAAAAATTGACTCTACTCTGTTTATAAAGAAAGTTAAAGAACATATCTTATTGGTCCAGGTATATGTTGATGATATTATTTTTGGATCAACTGATAATTCGTTGTGTGTAGAATTTGCTAAGATAATGCAGGGAGAATTTGAAATGTCTATGATGGGAGAATTAACATTCTTCCTTGGACTACAAATCAAGCAACTTAAAGATGGCATTTTCATCTCTCAAACCAAATACTGCAAAGAGATCCTTAAAAAGTTTTGAATGGACACCTCAAAAGAAGCTAACACACCCATGGGAACTTCATGCTATCTAGACAAGGATGAATCAGGTTTGGAAGTTAATCAATCTATGTATAGAGGTATGATAGGTTCACTGTTATACTTAACTACTAGTAGACCTGATATTATGCATTTTGTCTGTGTGTGTGCTAGAGTTTAGGCTTGTCCAAAAGAATCTCACCTAATTGCAGTAAAACATATTTTAAAATATTTAAAAGGAACTACTGGTTTTGGCTTATGGTATCCATCTGATGCTTGTTTTAGTTTAATAGGATATTTTGATGCTGATTATGGCGGATGCAAAATTGATAAGAAAAGTACTAGTGGGACATGTCATTTGTTAGGTTCATCCTTAGTATCTTGGCATTCTAAGAAACAAGCTTGTGTTGCTTTATCTACCACTGAAGCTGAATATATTGCAGCTGGTAATTGTTGTGCTCAAATTCTGTGGATGAAACAACAGCTAGAAGATTATAGTATATTTCTGAATGACATACCTTTAATGTGTGATAATACGAGTGCAATTAATCTTACTAAGAATCCAGTAATGCACTCTAGGACTAAGTATATAGAGATTAGACATCACTTTTTTAGAGATCATATCAGCAAAGGAAATTGTAAAATAGAGTACGTTGATACAAAGCATCAATTAGCAGATATATTTACTAAGCCTCTACCCAAGGATAGATTCTATGATCTTAGAAGAGACTTAGGGATACTACAAATAGCTTAAATTTTGCTTAATCAGACAGTTTTTGGATGTTTATAAGGATATAATTCATTATACAGGATGTTAATAGTTTATCATGTGTAAAAACCTCAAAAATTTGATGTACTCTCTGGAATAATCGATTAATTGGAGTTATAATCGATTATTTGCATCCAAAACACCCAACACATGACATTCCTCTCTGGATTAATCGATTAATTCGTCCATTAATCGATTAAAACCAATGTTAATCGATTAACTGCTCAAATTAATCGATTAACTGCATCTGGTACTGGTTTAATCGATTAATTTGAGTTTTAATCGATTAAACCTAGCAAGTTTGGATTCCTAGCCATTGCCAACGACTCTCTTGACCCTTATTCACTTCCATATGACCGTTGGAGATGCTTGGCTATAAATAGGGACCTTCATTTCACTTCTACTCACTTCTATCTCTTGAAATCAAGCTTTCTTGCCTCATTCTATCAATCTTGCCTTATTCTCACTTCACTTGTCCTCTTAAAATCTTCTTGTTACTCTCCTAATCCTTCAATGGCCTCATCTTCTCGTGCAAAAATCCCCACTAGAAGAAGATCTGCACCTTCATCTCATCCCCGTCCTAATTCTGTAGAAGGATGGATCTTTGATTGAGATGACCGACAAGAATTTCTATCCTATTGGAAGGAACGTGCTATTATTTCTCCTAAGTTCCTTATTGGTGAGCAGTTCATCAGTAGGGGATTCAACTTTCCAAATCTTCTTGAAATTCAAGGAGTTCTCCCTTTCATCCAAATGCAAGGTATGTATTATCCTAACTTAGTTAGGGTATTTTACTCTAAGTTCAAATTTAGGGATCAAATTGCTACCTCTAGAGTAAAGGGAGTAACAATTATTCTTGATGATGATATTTGGAAAAACGTTGCCCACTTTCCTATTAGAGAAGATGCTATTAACGTATATGGTGAGTTAGATGATTTTGACAGGTTCTTAGCTTACCGATCTTTTCTGCGTAATCCCTCCATAGAGATTGGGCGTCTCCTTCTTGTTGGACCTTTGAAGAAGGAGGAACACATGATTTTACATCTACTTGTCTGGATTCTATGTCCTCGGGCTACAAATCATGCTCAATGTTCTTCAATTGATCTTCGTATTATTCATGCCATAATGAATAATGAGCCTTTAGACTGGGGCGTTCTTGTCACCATGACTATGTTAAAAACCAAACGTCATCCCACCTTCAAAATTCCATATGCTCTCCTTGTCTCTCGCATCCTTGAATACAAAGGAGTAAATGTCGATGGTGAACAAGTTGTAAGGAAAAATAACTTGAATCGTATGTTAGACAGCACATTAATCCAACTACAAATGGTGCACGTCAACGATATTTATGTTCATAAGGATGATGTTCCAAATGAAGGTGATGAAATGAAGATTCTGATGAAGATATGCCTCCTGCTGCTGAGCTTCCCTCTGATCAAATCCAAAGTGTTGGAACTTCCTCTACTCATCATGAAACCCGACAATCCATGGAACATTCAAGGACTTGATGTTGGTCTTGATGGACATGAAGCTTGTTGATTTTGATGATGATTCAAGAAAACAAGACTTAAAGAGTTGAAGACTTGTTTTGTAGTGTAATAACTCTGTTTTGATTAGATTGAGTCTGTAATATTAGTGTTTCAGATAGCCAGTACATAGTCTGCACCTTAGAAGCTTCAAAAAGCTCAAATTTATCAAAGAGGCTCGGCTTTAATCGATTAATTGGTGAAATAATCGATTAAAATAGTGAGAAAAACCATTTTCTATATCAGCTTACTGTTTTAATCGATTAACACCCCTGTTAATCGATTAACAGGCCTGTTAATCGATTAACAGGTCTTTTAATCGATTAAAACAGAGAGTTTTGGGGTTCTGTTGATTTTGGCTCTGTAATAATCGATTAACTCTTGATTTAATCGATTATTTCAGTCAGATTTCGAATTTTAACTTCAAATCAACCCTATTTTCAAAAACCCTATTTCGAAGAACCCTAGTTTCGAAAATCCCAATTCCAAAACCCTAATTTCTCTACTTAAGCTTCTCCTTAGCACTTAGAAAAAAAAGAAGAACAACCTTTTCCATACAAAAGTTAAGTGTTGTGAGTGCCAGAGAACTGTTTGTTGCAAGAAAAAGGGGCTTTTGGAACCTGGTGTGGGCTAGAAGCGATAAGAATCACTAAGTGGAGTTCTTAGTGGATTGTGTGTTGTGCCGTCTTTGGGGAAAGTTGTTCTTCATCTCTTGTGGATTTCAAGAGAGGTGTTTTCTTTACTTTATCTTTTCCATTGTAATTTGTTTGTAACAAACTTTGATTATAGTGACAGCGTTAATCCTCTGTTTGAGTGATTAGCAACTGGACGTAGGGTCTTTTGATCCGAACTAGTATAAATCTCCTGTGTAAGATTCTTTCTCTATCTCTATTTACATTTACACAGTTTTTAATCGGTAAAATTTAGGGAAAATTTTGAAAACCTAATTTTTGTTAAGAAACCAATTCACCCCCCTCTTGGTTTTTGTCCGACCACACGAACATTCCGCTGCGCGATTCTAACATATATTGTAAAAGCTGCAGTCCAGGTTTATTCTTTTCATATACTTGTACGAATTCTAATTGTGTAGATTGGGTTTGAATCTGCACTGGTTACAGTAACTGGGTTTGGTTGCTGGGTGATTTTTCAAGAGTCTATCTTGTGGTGTTGTAAGGTAGTTCTTGGGGTAGATTGATTTATATCTACTGGTTTGTATTTTCACTAGGTATTAGTGGAACTTGGCAGATTTGTCAAGAACTGGATGTATCTCTTGGGAAGAGTGAATTAGTATAAACTCTTGTGTTGTATTTCTGCTTTTATCTCTTCTCATTTCTGGTTTATATTCTTGCTTTGTTTAAAACCAAATCTGCCTAATAAAAGATTGGATAAAGACTAATCATTCTTCCCCAAAGAAAGAGTGTTTTTCGAAAAAGATTTTTAAAGTTCAATTCACCCCCCTCTTGAACTCAACCATTAATTCTTACAAGATGACGTTTCAATTACAAGGTAGGGTTTTCGTGCAGAAAAGTGTATTGGCAAAGGTAGGTTCTAACTGTTCTCACCAAGGCTTAGGCCCCCAAGGTGCCCCCATTATAGGGTCCCCACTCTCCAACCTTCCGACCATGCTTAGCACTATGACCATAGTCAATCTTTGTGCCAAAAGAGGAAGGTTATCACCTTGAGTGGTGGTTTCCGATCATACCGGTGGGCTCATGGCCCTCACTACGGCAAACCGTACCTGCCACCCACTCCCTATGGATTTCTCACTTGCCCTCGGGTATAGAGGGAACTGTTGTGTGCAAAGGTTTGTGTACAGTTTGTATTTCAAACAATTGTGTAAAATAAACAAACAACAATTATTAAATCCAAGAAAATAAACATATTATAAGACAAGGTAGGGTAAAAGCGAAATTTCTAAGTTTATTTATTAAACCGGCCCATCACTAAATGGGATCAACACTCTAGGCTTCCCCAGTGGAGTCGCCATCTGTCGCCACCGTCAGATGAGGCGGTCGGAGCGACGCGATTGTATTCCGACTTCCATTTTCGCGTTTAAAAATGTGACGTTACAATGCCTTTAGGTTGTCCGATAATGGGGTTGGACCTAAGAGCGAGGTTTCCAAAAGGGAGCTTTTAGGTTGTCCGATAACCAGGCTGGACCTAAAAGCAAGGTTTCCGAAGAGGGTTCTTATGGATTCGCCACCAATGTTTTTACCGAAAACATCGGAAAAGGAAAAAAAGAAGGCATTGGTTTTTAAGAAAACCAACTTTGGCCATTATAACCAGAGTTGGGTAGGGCAGTTAGTTACGTGTAGGGAAGGTATTAGCCTCCCTACGACGCCCCTTTCGGGTTCCTTATGATAGGCCAGTTATTTCATAAATAAACTTTAAAATGATGCTTTTACCCTTTTATTTGCGGAATTAAAAAAATAGTGACTACATGGCGCTAGTAGCTAATGTATAGAGAAATATAAATGACAAAGCAATAAAAGAGAGGGAGAAAGTGAGGAAACCTCTTAGGCAAGCTTTCTTGATTAATTATCTTAAAATATGACGCTTTTTGGCAGTCCTTCGCTCTACAACATCGGTTGCTCTTTCTCGCAACGTTATAAAAACTCTCTAAGAACACTCAGAAAAGTCCGGAAATGCTTCGGAGGGGCTCTAGGAGAAGAATTTGAAGAAATGATAGAAGGAAATGTTGAAGAACTGTGTGAAAAGAAGGGGAGAGCGCCCTCCTTTTATAGGGAGAGCACCTGTCAGGTCGAGACCGCCATCTTGCCTGGTAAGTTCAAGACCGTCATCTCGCCAATCGAGACAGCGGTATCGATTTGTCAAATGGCGAGAAGGCCATCTCGCCAAACGGGAAGGTGGTCTCGCCATGGCAAGTGGCGAGACAGACGAGACGGCAGTCTCACCTTTTACCGATGGCGAGACGCAGATCTCGCTGAGCGAGACAGCGGTCTCGACCCTTCAGGTGGAATTCCTTATTTTTGCCGTACAAAAAACCTTCCTACTCTAATATGGGGCCTATTAGTCTATCCTAGGGACTTTTTAGGACATGCCCATCTTTGAATTGGAGGTCTTCTGCTCTTTATTTTGAGGCTGGAGAAGATTTGGGGTGTACACTACTTTTATTTACTACTATTCTTGTATGCATTAGATAGTAGGATCATGTAGACATTTAATTTTTCCAATAAAAACAAATAAATAAGGGTAAAAGCATAATATTTTTATTCTTTATTTTATAAGCTAGTCCATTATAGGGAACCCGAAAGGGGCGTTGTGGGGTGCTAACACCTTCCCCACACGTAACTAACTCCCTTACCCGACTCTAGTTGTAATGGCCAAAGTTGGTTTTTTCTAAAACCTCTGCCTTTTTATCTTTTTCAGTGTTTAAGGTTAAAACACTGGTGGTGACTCCATCAAACCTTTTCAAAAACCTCGCCTTTAGGTCCAGCCCAGTTATCAGACAAACTAAAGGCGTTGAACACCTTTAAAAAACGTGAGTCATACCAAAACCATCACGTTGCTCTGACCGCCTCTTTTGACAGCGGCGACAGATGGTGACTCCACTGGGGAAGCTAGAGAGTTGATCCCATTTAGTGATGGGCTAGTTTAAGAAATAAAAACTTGAAATTATGCTTTTACCCTTCCTTGCTTTATAACATGCTTTATTGTTTGGCTTTAATAACTGTTGTATGTTTATTTTTTGCAATTGTTTGAAGTAACAATTGTACACAAACCTTTGCACACAACAGATCCCTCTATACCCGGGGGCAAGTGGAATAACACTAGGGAGTGGGTGATAGATACAATTTGCCGTAGTGATGGCCATGAGCCCACCAGTATGGTCGGAAACCACCACTCAAGGTGATAACCTTCCTCTTTTGGCTTAAATACTGACAAGGCCCTAGTGTCATGCATGGTCTGAGGGCTGGAAGAGTGAGAACCCTATAATGGGGGCACCTTAGGGGCCGGGCCTTGGTGAGGATAATTAGAACCACCCTGAATACGCACTTTTCTGCAGGATACCCCTACCTCATGATAAAAATGTCATAACACTATTCGCGGATGAGTGAATTGTTTGTGCATTTGTTTGTTGCATTTTTTTGTTGCATAGCATAATCACACAATAACAAAAATAAAAACAAAATCTCAAAAACCTTTTCATAAACAACCTTATCTTGAACGGTATACTTTTTAGCTAACCTGGTTTCAGGTTATTTGTAAGCTAAGTAGCCACGCAACCCGACAGAAGAGATAAAAGGGGTTATAAAAATCAAATAAATCGTAATAAGAGAAAATAGGACCTTGTTCATGGTGTTAAGCATCAAATCATGAACATCCATATAAGTAGTTTCCTTTCTCTTGAAAAAACAAACAAAAAGTCTAAACACTATCATGCATGATGTAGAAAATAAAACATGATAATGTTTAGGAAAACAAACACTTTCATGCATGCTTGCATCAACATCATACTCATAGCATGCATTTTTTTCATTTCTAGAAAAATGGAGGGGTCCAGTAAACAGTTGAAGAAAGTGGATATTCCCCGGTATCGTGTGGAGAAGATAGAACGGTTGTGCGCATTAATGCCACCCGAGGTCCGCTCTGATTTTGGAAAATCCTACGGATGGATTCTCGATCTTCTGAAGATTTGTGTCGATCCCATCTTCATCAGGGATTTGATCCATTTCTAGAATTCCAGTCTACACTGCTTTGAATTTCTGCAATTCGATCTGCTACCGACTTTGGAGGAATATGAGATCATGCTAAGATGGCCCAAATCAGTCGGGATCCATATTCGTCACGAAGCATATATTCCTGTAGCTAAGGTCGCCACCATCATCCAATTCTCGCCTGTAGGCCCCAAATCTTGCCCGGCCACAAAATAAAGAGCAGAAGACCCCCAATTCGAAGATGGGCAAGGCCTAAAAAGGTCCCTAGGATAGACTAATCGGCCCCATATTAGAGCAGGAAGGTTATTTTGTACAGAAAAAATAAGGAATTCAACCTAGAAGGCCGAGACTGCCGTCTCGCCATCGGCAAAGGGTGAGACCGCTGTCTCGTTTGGCGAGATGGCCTTCTCGCCATTTGTCAAGGGCGAGACCTCTGTCCCGTTTGGCGAGACGGCCGTCTCGACCTGACAAGCACAAATTCCTATAAAAGGAGGGTTCGTCCCCCTCCTTTTCACAGCATTCTCCAACTTTCCCTTCTACAACTTTTTCAAATTATTCTCCTAGGATCCCTCCGAAACATTTCCGGAGTTTCTTAGCATTCTTAGAGGGTATTCTGTAGCGTTGCGAGGAAGAGCGACCAACGTTGTAGAGTGAGGGATTGCCAAAAAGCACCCTACTTCAAGAATATTAAATATGAAAGCTTGCTTCGAAGGTTTCCATACTTTCTCTCTTTCTTTTACCACTTTTTCTTTACATTTATTCTTGCATTAGCTGTTAGGGCCATGTAGTCAATATTTTAAATTCTGCAAATAAATAAAGGGTAAAAGCGTCATTTTAAAGGTTTATTTATGAAATAAACAGTCCATCATAGGGAATCCGAAAGGGGCATCGTAGGGAAGCTAATACCTTCCCTACACGTAACTAACTCCCTTACCCAACTCTGGTTATAATGGCCAAAGTTGGTTTTTCAAAACTAACGCCTTCCTTCTTTTCCTTTTCCAATGTTTTCGCATAAAACATTGGTGGCGACTCCAAAACCCATTTTCGAAAACCTCGCCTTTAGGTCTAGCCCGGTTATCGGACAACCTAAAGGCGTTGTAACATCACTTTAAAACGCGAGTCGAAGTCGGAAACCATCGCGTCGCTCCGACCGCCTCTCTTGACGACGACGACAGATGGCAACTCCACTGGGGAATCCTAGAGAGTTGATCCCATTTAGTGATGGGCCAGTTTAATAAATAAACTTAAAAATTTCGCTTTTACCCTACCTTGTGTTTATAACATGTTTTATTTTTTTGGCTTTAATAACTATTGATTGCTTATTTTACGCAATTGTTTGAAATACAAACTGTACACAAACCTTTGCACACAACAGTTCCCCCTATACCCGGGGCAAGTGGGAAATCCATAGGGAGTGGGTGGCAGGTATTGAAGCACTTGTTGGATTTGATGAAGACATATAGAGTTTAGAGAGTTTATTTTGTGGGTGTGTAGATAGATAGGTTATAGGTTTAGAATTTAATCTCTTAATAGTTCAATAGATCTTGTGATAAGCGCCTTTAAATGATGCATCTCATTGAACTTATTTTACGGCATGAAAAACCAACCTTTTAGCATTAAAAGAACAAACTGAGTTTTTCAATCTGTTAAAAAGAAATTTCAATCTGTTAAAATCACTTAAAGCAGGGAATGTTTATATGTTGTCAAAATTTTTAATTAATTGAATCGCAGAATCAACAGGTTAAAATATTCTTAATGATTTTTCCATATTAAAGGTTTCACAATTTTAATCTGTTGAAATCAAGTTCAATCTGTTGATACAGAAAGATCATTTTTCATTCTAAGGTATCACAGGATTTCAATTTGTTGAAATAAGTTTTAATCAATTGAAACAGAGAGCTATCATCTTTTGCTAAACTGATTTAATCCATTGAAAGCTCGAAACAACCGATTGAATTAGTCTTAAATGAAATCAATCGATTGAAACGACATTTTAATCGATTGAGAAATATTTTGATCGATCACAACTCAATTCTGATCGATCATATCGTGTTCTAATCAGTCATAAAACTATTCTGATCGGTCATCTGCGAATCCAAGGCATTTTAATTAATTGAATCTATCAGACTTCTCTCTTTTACTCTATAAATACAGTTTTTGATTTCTCTTTTGAAACACACAATTTGGAAAACATTTTGAAAGCAATCTTAGAGCTATCATATCAGTGCCTTTCTCTGTGCATTCATAAAACTTTTCATATCATAAGGCGTTTAGATCAAGATTGTTGAAAGTTCATCAAGAGAGAAAGTTTTGAGTTGGGAAATTGCTTCTGGACTTCTATATTGTTAAAGATGCAGTCCAGGTTTATTCTTTTCATATACTTGTACAAAGGTTAATTGTGTAGATTGGGTTTGAATCTGCACTAGTTACAGTAACTGGGTTTGGTTACTGGGTAGATAATTCAAGAGTCTATCTTGTGGTGTTGTAAGATATTTCTTGGGGTAGATTGGTGTATATCTACTGGTTTGTATTTTCACTTGGAATTAGTGGAACTTGGCAGGTTTGTCAAGAACTGGATGTAGCTCTGGAAAAGAGTGAACCAGTATAAACTCTTGTGTTGAATTTCTTCTTTCATCTCTTTTCAATTCTTGCTTATATTCTTACTTTGTTTAAAACCAAGTGTGCCTAATAAAAGATTGGATAAAGATTAATCATTCTTCCAAAAGAAAGAGTGTTTTTAGAAAAAGTTTTCTTAAGTTCAATTCACCCCCCCTCTTGAACTCAACCATTAATTCTTACAGGCATGATTTGTTGTAGTGAGGGCCCTGAGCCCACCGGTATGGTCGGAAACCACAAGGCAAGGTGATAACCTTCATCTTTTGGCATAAAGACTGACTACGGTATTAGTGTCGTGCATGGTCGGAAGGCTGGAGAGTGGGGACCCTATAATGGGGGCACCTTGGGGGCCTGACCTTGGTGAGGAAAATTAGAACTACCCTGAATATGCACTCTTCTGCAGGAAAACCCTACCTCATAATTAAAACGTCATCCTACTTGTTTGCAGATGAGTGAATTGTGTGTGCATTTGTTTGTTGCATTTGATTGCATATCATAACCATACAAAAGATAAAAAATAGAAAAACCATAAAAATAATTTAGGAATAAACACCCTTATCTCAGACAGTCTGCCTTTTAGCTAGCCTGGTTTCAGGTTCTTTGTAAGCTAAGTAGCCACGCAGTCCGATAGAAGAGATAAGGGACGTTAAAATTATTCTTTCGCAATAAACCATTTTATCTCGGACAGTCTGCCTTTTAGCTAGCTTGGTTTTAGGTTCTTTGTAAGCTAAGTAGCCACGTGTTGAACATACAAGGATTTGATGTTGAACTTACATGGACATGAAGCTTGTTGATTTTGATGATGATTCAAGAACAAAGAACTTAGAGTGTTAAAGACTTGTATTGTTGTGTAATAACTCTGTTTTGATGAGTTTGAGTCTGTAATATTAGAGTCTAAGATAGCCGGTACATAGTCTACTCTTTAGTGTTAGAATCGCGTAGCAGAATGTTCGCGTGGTCGGACAAAAACCAAGAGGGGGGGGGTGAATTGGTTTCTTAACAAAAATTAGGTTTTCAAAATTTTCCCCAAATTTTACCGATTAAAAACTGTGTAAATGTAAATAGAGTAGAGATAGAATCTTACATAGGAGATTTATACTGGTTCGAATCAAAAGACCCTACGTCCAGTTGCTAATCACTCAAACAGAGGATTAATGCTGTCACTATAATCACAGTTGTTACAAACAGATTACAATGGAAAAGATAAAGTAAAGAAAACACCTCTCTTGAAATCCACAAGAGATGAAGAACAACTTTCCCTAGAGACGGCACAACACACAATCCACTAAGAACTCCACTTAGTGATTCTTATCGCTTCTAGCCCACACCAGGTTCCAAAAGCCCCTTTTTCTTATAACAAACAGTTCTCTGGCACTCACAACACTTACCTTTTGTGTGAAAGAGGTTGTTCTTCTTTTCTAAGTGCAATAGAGAAGCTTAAGTAGAGAAATTAGGGTTTGGGAATTGGGATTTTCGAAATTAGGAGTCTTGGAAATAGGGTTTTCAAAAATAGGGTTGATTTGAAGTTAAAAATCAAAATCTGACTGAAATAATCGATTAAATGAAGTGTTAATCGATTATTACAGAGCCAAAATCAACAGAACCCCAAAACTCTCTGTTTTAATCGATTAAAAGACCTGTTAATCGATTAACAGGCCTGTTAATCGATTAACAGGTGTGTTAATCGATTAAACCAGTGAGCAGATACAGAAAATGGTTTTTCTCACTATTTTAATCGATTATTTCACCATTTAATCGATTAAAGCCGAGGAACTTTGATAAAATTGAGCTTTTTGAAGCTTCTAAGGTGCAGACTATGTACCGGCTATCTCAAACTCTAATATTACAGACTCAATCTAATCAAAACAGAGTTATTACACTATAAAACAAGTCTTCAACTCTCTATGTTCTTGAGTTCTTGAATCATCATCACAATCAACAAGCTTCATGTCCATCAAGTCTAGCATCAAGTCCTTGAATGTTCAATAATCTCCCCCTTTTTTATGATGATCAAAATTTTCTTTTAAAGCCTTGTAATAACCTGTTTTATCTGTCATACTAACAAACACATTAAACATACCAGATAATATTTGAAAACAATAATATTAGGCTTTAAATATTTCTCCCCCTATTTTGATTATAATAAAAAATTGAAAGCATGCTTCAATAACAATCATAAGGGCTCCCCCTCAAAATATGCATAACTTGGAGATAACTCCCCCTCAATCAAAGCAATAAAAGAACACCACATTTTATTTCAGAAATAATCATTCATTACAATATAAGAAGGGAAAAAAAATAACAATCAAATTTAAAATTCTTCACTATCATCACTATGAAAGTGTGCATCAAATCTATTTTCTAAATGGCACACTTTATCATCTACATCAGATATACGGCGAATTATTTCCTCATACCGTACTCCAGAAAGAGTGAAGAATGCCTGCATCCTCTGATTCATATCAGATAACATGTCTTCCATGGATTGTCGAGTTTCATTATGAGCAGAGGAAGTTCCAACACTTTGGATTTGATCAGAGGGAACCTCAGCAGCAGGAGGCATATCTTCATCAGAATCTTCATTATCATCACCTTCGTTTGGAACGTCATCCTTGTGAACATAAATATCGTTGACACGCACCATTTGTAGTTGGATCAATGTGTTGTCTAGCATACGATTCAAGTTATTTGTTCGTACTGTTTGTTCACCTTCGACATTTACTCCTTTGTATTCAAGGATGCGAGAGACAAGGAGAGCATATGAAATTTTGAAGGTGGGATGGCATTTGGCTTTTAACATAGTCATGGTGATAAGAACGCCCCAATCTAAAGGCTCATTATTCATTATGGCATGGATAATACGAAGATCAATTGAAGAACATTGAGCATGATTCCTAGCCCGGGGACATAGGATCCAGACAAGTAAATGTAAAATCATGCGTTCCTCCTTTTTCAAAGGTCCAGCTAGAAGGAGACGCCCAATCTCCATGGAGGGGTTTCGTAGAAAAGAACGATAAGCTAAGATCCTATCAAAATCATCTAACTCACCATACACGTTAATAACATCTTCTCTAATAGGAAAGTGGGCAACGTTTTCCCAAATATCATCATCAAGAATAATTGTGACCCCCTTTACTCGAGAGGTAGCAATTTGATCTCTAAATTTGAACCTAGAGTAAAATACCCGAACTAAGTCAGGATAATACGTACCTTGCATTTGGATGAAAGGGAGAACTCCTTGAATTTCAAGGAGATTGGGAAAGTTGAATCCCCTATTGATGAACTGCTCACCAATAAGGAACTTAGGAGAAATAATACCACGTTCCTTCCAATAGGACAGAAATTCTTGTCGGCCATTTGCATCAGAGATCCATCCTTCTACAGAATTAGGACGGGGATGAGATGAGGGTGCAGATCTTCTTCTAGTGGGGATTTTTGCACGAGAAGATGAGGCCATTGAAGGATTAGGAGAGTAACAAGAAGATTTAAGAGGACAAGTTAAGTGAGAATAAGGCAAAATTGATAGAATGAGACAAGAAAGCTTGATTTCAAGAGATAGAAGTGAGTAGAAGTGAAATGGAGGTCCCTATTTATAGCCAAGCATCTCCAACGGTCATATGAAAGTGAATAAGGGTCAAAAGATCCGTTGGCAACGGCTAAGAATCCAAACTTGCCAGGTTTAATCGATTAAAACTCAAATTAATCGATTAAAACACTTCCAGACCCATTTAATCGATTAATTAGAGCTGTTAATCGATTAATACTGATTTTAATCGATTAATGGGCGAATTAATCGATTAATCCAGAGAGGAATGTCATGTGTTGGGTGTTTTGGATGCAAATAATCGATTATAACTCCAATTAATCGATTATTCCAAAGAGTTCATCAAATTTTGAAGGTTTATACACATGATAATCTATGAACATCCTACACAATGAATTATAACATCACAATCATCCAAAAACTGTCTAATTAAGCAGAATTTAAGCTAATTCTAATATCCCTAAGTCTCTTCTAAGATCATAGAATCTATCCTTGGGTAGAGGCTTAGTAAATATATCTGCTAATTGATGCTTTGTATCAACGTACTCTATTTTATAGTTTCCTTTACTAATGTGATCTCTTAAGAAATGATGTCTAATTTCTATATGCTTAGTCCTAGAGTGCATTACTGGATTCTTAGTAAGATTGATTGCACTCGTATTATCACACATCAAAGGTATGTCATTTAGAAATATACTATAATCTTCTAGTTGTTGTTTCATCCACAGAATTTGAGCACAACACTTACCAGCTGCAATATATTCAACTTCAGTGGTAGATAAAGCAACACATGCCTGTTTCTTAGAATGCCAAGATACTAAGGATGAACCTAACAAATGACATGTCCCACTAGTACTTTTCCTATCAATTTTGCATCCACCATAATCAGCATCAGAATATCCTATTAAACTAGTACAAGCATCAGATGGATACCATAAACCAAAACCAGTAGTTCCTTTTAAATATTTTAAAATATGTTTTACTGCAATTAGGTGAGATTCTTTTGGACAAGCCTGAAATCTAGCACACACACAGACAGAATGCATAATATCAGGTCTACTTGTAGTTAAGTATAATAGTGAGCCTATCATACCTCTATACATAGATTGATTAACTTCCAAACCTGATTCATCCTTGTCTAAATAGCATGAAGTTCCCATGGGTGTGTTAGCTTCCTTTGAGGTGCCCATTCCAAACTTTTTAAGAATCTCTTTGTAGTATTTGGTTTGAGAGATGAAAATGCCATCTTTAAGTTGCTTGATTTGTAGTCCAAGGAAGAATGTCAATTCTCCCATCATAGACATTTCAAACTCTCCCTGCATTATCTTAGCAAATTCTACACACAACGAATTATCAGTTGATCCAAAAATAATATCATCAACATATACCTGGACCAATGAGATATGTACTTTAACTTTCTTTATAAACAGAGTAGAGTCAATTTTTCCTCTAGAAAAATCATTTGATGTTAGGAAACTACTTAGCCTTTCATACCAAGACGTAGGAGCTTGTTTCAACCCATATAATGCTTTCTTTAATTTAAAAATATGATTAGGATAACTAAAATCTTCAAATCCAGGGGGTTGCTCCACATAAACTTCTTCTTTAATAAAACCATTCAAAAATGCACTCTTAACATCCATTTGATATAATTTAAATTTCATCAAAGATGCATAAGCAAGAAGTAAGCGTATAGCCTCTAACCTGGCAACAGGAGCATAAGTTTCATCATAGTATATACCTTCCTCTTAACAATAGCCTTTGGCAACAAGTCTGGCTTTATTCTTTGTTATGTTTCCATCTTCATCAAGTTTATTTCTAAACACCCATTTGGTTCCAATAACTTGATGTGATTCTTCTCTTGGGATTAATTCCCAGACTTGATTCCTTTCAAATTGGTTAAGTTCTTCTTGCATGGCTATGCACCATTGGTCATCTTTAAGCGCTTCCTCAACATTTTTGGGTTCTATCTGTGACACAAAAGCTACAGACATACAGAAATTAGTCATATTTCTAGTTCTTACCCCTTTTGAGATGTCACCTATGATATTGTCCATTGAGAGTCCTCTAGGTGATTGCCATTCTTTCGCTAATTCAGGTGTTTGAGAAGGCTCATTTTCTTCCAAATACAATTCATCAAGAGCCTCTATTATATATTCATCATCACCTGCAAGTTCTTTATTTGACTCAAGAGGATTTCCCCCAAGGTCTACAATTTCATCAAATGTAACATGAATAGATTCTTCAATATTTAAGGTTCTTCTATTAAACACCCTGTAAGCCTTGCTAGTTAATGAATAACCTAAGTCTTTTGAAATCAACTTGTTCAAATGATGCATATTTATATGAGCCGCTCTCTTATGCCATAACCAAGGGTTCTCTTCCTTAGCAAATAAACATGTTATGCTAGAATCATGTAAACAATCCAAATCAATCAAGTATATGTTGTTATGCCTAATGCCTTTTAATTCTACATTTTAAGAATCTATCAAATATATGGTGCAAAATTTACTTTCAAAGATTACCTTAAATCCTTTGTCACATAGTTGACTTATGCTAAGGAGATTATGCTTTAGTCCATCAACAAGAAGCACATCCTTAATCTCCAAGGTGTTTGCACCACCTATATTTCCAATTCCAAGAATTTTCCCTTTGTTGTTGTCCCCATAAGTTACATATCCTTGTTCTTTAGCTTTGAAACTCACAAATTTCGTTTTATCACCGGTCATATGCTTTGAGCATCGACTATCAAGATACCACATAGACTTCTTTGATTTGGAAGTTTCCTACAAAACAAGAACATAGTAAACTTAGGTCCCCATAACTTTTGGGTCCTTGAGGTTGGAGACAAACAAATTATTTAACAATAGGAACCCAAATGTATTTACCTTTAGGAACACCAAAATGTTTTATTTTACATCTATTTGAAGTGTGACCTTGTTTCATACAATAAAAACATGCTTTTGAAGTAGCTTTAAAATAAGATGCATTACTAACAACACATGCTCTAGTTCCTTTTTCTACCCATACTCTTTTGTTTTTCCTTTTAGGCTTTTTCAAAGGAACTTGATAATTTATACTATTTTGAGCAAAAACAGTTTTATCCTTCTTAAAATCACTTATCTCCTTTTCGGCTTTATCAAGTAGATGATTAAGAATATCTATGTCATATTCATACTCTTTACAAGTTACACATGCTAAGTTCTTATCATCATTCTCATCTAAACATACAATTTTCGTTTCTAAGGATTCCTTTTCTTCTAAACATGTGATTTTCGTTTTTAAAGAGTCAATTTCCTTTTCGGATCTACTTAAACTCTTCTTCACAACTTTATATTCATTTTTCAAATTCTTAAACGCACTAAATAATTCATTATATGCATTCTGTAGTTCATCATAGTTACTATCATCATCACTAGAAGATGAGTCGGAATCACTTACCTCAAAGTCAGAAGATATGTTTTCATTTGCCATTAAGAAAATATTTGCTTCTACTTCAGAGTCACTTGATTTCGAACTTGAATCATTGTTGTCCCAAGCAATATAAGCTTTCTTCTTGAAGCATTTTTTGCCTTTGTTTTCTTCGTTCTTCTTATTTGGACATTCGATCTTTACATGTCCTGCTTCACCACAACCATAACATTTTATATTTACGGAAGTACTTTCTCTTACCTTTCCCTTACCTTTGAATGGATGTCTTCCTTTAGCTTTCATGAATGTGGTGAACTTCTTTATCATAAGACTCAATTCTTCTTCTTCGTTCTCCGAGTCTTCTTCTTCCTTTTTATTTTTACCTTTCGAAATTTCGGTTTTGAAGGCTAGGTTCTTCTTTTGATATTGTCCTTCTTCTTCATTTATCCTTCCAAGTTCAAGCTCATGCTCTCTAAGCTTTCCAAAGAGCGCCGCCATAGACATTGTGGAAAGATTTTGTGACTCCGAGATGGTCGTCACCTTAGGTTGCCATTTCCTATCCAAAGATTTTAAAATTTTAACATTCAATTCATCAACGTCAAAGATTTTACCTAATCCGGTGAGATGGTTCACAATATGAGTGAAATGCTTTTGAACATCAAATATCGTTTCGCCTTGTTGCATCCTGAACATCTCGTATTCTTGGATTAAGGAATTTTTTCGTGCTCTCTTAACGTCATCGGTACCTTCGTGAGTCACTCTTAGCATTTCCCACATCTCCTGAGCACTTTTACAAACAGAGGTCCTGTAAAACTCGTCAAGGGTTAAAGCAGATGAAATTATATTACTAGCCCTAACGTCAAATCGTGCTTTTCTGTTTATATCTATTGTCCATCTAGAAAAAGGTTTAGGAACGTCAACACCATTCTCAGTAACTTTAGGAATATAAGGACCGTTTAAAATAGCATCCCAAACGCCTCTATCAATAGACTCTAAAAAGATTTGCATTCTTACTTTCTAGAAAGGATAATTTTGACCCGCAAAAAGTGGGGGTCTGTTGATAGACGCAACTTCAGCAAAAGTTTGATTTTGTCTGACCGTTTTCAAAAAGTTTGAATGACTCTCAAAGCAAGCTCTGATACCACTTTTTAGAATCGCGCATCGGAATGTTCGCGTGGTCGGACAAAAACCAAGAGGGGGGTGAATTGGTTTCTTAACAAAAATTAGGTTTTCAAAATTTTCCCCAAATTTTACCGATTAAAAACTGTGTAAATGTAAATAGAGTAGAGATAGAATCTTACACAAGAGATTTATACTGGTTCGGATCAACAGACCCTACGTCCAGTTGCTAATCACTCAAACAGAGGATTAATGTTGTCACTATAATCACAGTTGTTACAGACAGATTACAATGGAAAAGATAAAGTAAAGAAAACACCTCTCTTGAAATCCACAAGAGATGAAGAATAGCTTTCCCCAGAGACGGCACAACACACAATCCACTAAGAACTTCACTTAGTGATTCTTATCGCTTCTAGCCCACACAAGGTTCCAAAAGCCCCTTTTTCTTGCAACAAACAGTTCTCTGGCACTCACAACACTTAACTTCTGTATGAAAAAGGTTGTTCTTCTTTTCTGAGTGCCATAGAGAAGCTTAAGTAGATAAATTAGTGTCGCCGCCTCCCCAAAGAGGGGGCGCGGTCGGAGCGACGCGATGGTTTTTCGACTCTTTTTCGCGTTTTTTATTGGTGGTTACAACGTCCTTAGGTTGTCCGATAACCGGGCTAACCTAGAGACGAGGTTTTCGAAAAGTGTCCTTGAGTTGCCCGATAACCGGGCTAACCCAAGGTTTTTTGGGTTCTATGGAGTTGCCACCGATGTTTTTACCGGAAACATCGGAAAAGGGGTTTAAAAGGCGTTGGTTTTCGAAAACCAACTTTGGTCATTAGAACCAGAGTTGGGTAAGGGAGTTGGTTACGTGTAAAGGGAGTATTAGTCCCTTTACGACGCCCCTTTCGGGTTCCCTATGACAGGCCGGCTTATTTTATTGATAAACTAGAAAAATACACTTTCGCCCTTTTTATTCTGCGGAATTTAAAAGTATGACTACATGGCCCTATTATCTATTGCATAATTTAAGATAAAGACAGTAAAGGTGAAGGGAGAGAATTTGAACCTCCGAAGTGCGCTTTATATTAATTCTCTAAAAATAGGGTGCTTTATGGCAACCCTTCACTCTACAAGGCGTCGGAAAACCTCTCGAACGCCGAAAAATCACTCTTGAAAGCACTCAGAAACTCCGGAAATGCGTCGGAGGGATTCTAGAGAGAAGTTTTAGAGAGAAGGGAGAGCTATGCAGCTGTGGTGTGTGGAAATGAGGGGGGGAGAGCCCCTATTTATAGGTTTTCGCGCTGTCAGGTGGCGAGACCGCCGGTCTCGTCTGACAGGGTCGAGACCGCCGTCTCGTTCAACGAGACCGCCGTCTCGTCCTGTCAAAACAACGAGACCGCCGTCTGGTTACACGAGACCGCCGTCTCGTCTTTCGTAGGTGACGAGACCGCCGTCTCGTTTAACGAGACGGCGGTCTCGACTCCTACGCGAGGCGAAACGGCGGTCTGGGTTGCCCAGAACGCGGTCTCGTCCCTTCAAAGCGAGAAAACTTATTTTTTGGTACAAAAACTCCCTCCTACCCTAGTATGGGGCCTAATAGTCTCTCCTAATGGCTTGTTAGGCTTGTCCATCTTCAAATAGAAGGTCTTCTGGTCTTTATTTGGAGGCCGGGCAAGATTTAAGGTCTGCAGCTGCCCCCCCTTTACCCGTCCAGTCGACTGCTGGCCTTCTGTGTCAGGACGATCGACTAGGGGGTAAAGGAGTTGACCCTCTTGCCCGGTTGCCCTTCAGACGTCCCGTCTTGCGGCGGTTGATCTTCTGGGGAGAACTTTGGTGTACGTGCACTTCTGAGATACTACTTCTGACGTAGCCGATCCCTTCGGTGAACACGTGGTAAGACCTCAGGAACTCCTTCTGACGGAGCCGATCCTTTGGCTGATGAGTACGAACCCCCCATCGGGGTGGTAGTTGCAGTCCGTTGTGTGGGACTGGTGGTGGTGGCGGCTTACTGTTCGGGTAGCTCATGCGCCTACTCCCTGGGGAATGATTTCTGTGCTCGTGCACTTCCAGGATACTACTTCTGATGTAGCCGATCGCTTCGATGGACACGTGGTAGAACCTCCGGATACTACTCCTGACGTAGCCGATCCTTCGGTTGATGAGTATAAACCCCCCATCAGGCTGGTAGTTGCAGTCCGTTGTGCGGGACTGGATGGGTACGAGCCCCCCATCAGGGTGGTACAGTCCGTTGTGCGGGACTGGATGGGAACGAGCCCCCCATCAGGGTTGTAGTTGCAGCCCGTTGTGTGGGACTGGATGGGTATGAACCCCCCATCAGGGTGGTAGTTGCAGTCCGTTGTGCGGGACTGGATGGGTACGAGCCCCCCATCAGGGTGGTACAGTCCGTTGTGCGGGACTGGATGGGAACGAGCCCCCCATCAGGGTGGTAGTTGCAGCCCGTTGTGTGGGACTGGATGGGTATGAACCCCCCATCAGGGTGGTACAGTGGTACAGTCCGTTGTGCGGGACTGGATGGGTACGAGCCCCCCATCAGGGTGGTAATGCGACTTACTGATCCGGCTCGAGCGCAGATCAGGCGCATTCTTCTGGAGAATGCGTCTTATGTTGAGTTGACTGTTTTTCAGATTTCTTGAATAGTCATCCGGGTCACGCCGGGGATTTTGTTGGTGTTCGTCCGGCCTTTGTTGATTGCCGGGGATCCTTTGATTTCTTTCTTTTGGTAGTGGTCATCCGACTTTGCTGGTTGTCGGGGATTTTTGATGAGTGCCTCTTAGGTAGGCAGGAATCCTCTAGGGATTTGTTGATCTTGGTGACACCCCTTGAGTAGGCGGATATCCATTGAGTTTCTGGGCCTCTGAGTAGGCAGATGCTTCATCGGAAGTGAAGATTTTTGGTTGCATTCTGTTTTGCCTCTGACTAGGCTGATATTCCCTTATAGGGATGCTGGCTCTTGCTTGCCAGGTCTTGCCTATGCGTAGGAAAATGGTATTCTGAGGATGAATCTGAAGTTTTGCCTTTGCAGTAGGCTCACTGGGGATGATCTTTCTCTTTTTGGTGATCCACCGGGGAATTGGTTGACTTCCCGGGGGTCTAATTTTGATTTCCCCTTTGAGGGAGTGGAGTTTTGACTTGTTGGATGTTGTTGTTATGAGATGGCTTTGCCGATACTCTTGTTGGGTTTTCTGATTCCTTCTTTTTCGTTGATTTTCCCTTTTCTGAGGTGACCCACTTAGAAATTTTATTGATTGCCTAAAAGTTAGGATTGATTTCGCCTTTTTTTGCAATTTATCTCTTTTTTTATCGCGATTTTGAAATCTGGCTTTTTTTATGGGGATAATGCGTAAGCCTTTTTACTTTTTAGTTTCTTTTATACACGCAGGCTTTTTCTTCTTTTTGGGATAAAGTTTTCTTTGGTGATCCATCAGGGGATTGTCAACTTCCTGGGGATCGGAATTTTCTTTTCTGGGATGGAGTCCTGACTCCTTAATGTGAGCTGACCTTGTGAAGTTCTTATTCAACTGGGGGATGGGAATTTCTGATTCCTTTTTGTAGAATTTTTTGGAGATCCACTTGAGGATTTTTATTTGGCCTTCTCTGTCATGGCCTTTTTTTGTCATCTGCTGGAGATGAAGGGTTTTCTCTTCTTTTCTCTTCTTTCTTTTTGTTGAGCCCTTGATGGTTTGGACTCTTTTGACTGTTGATGATGATGGCCTCTTGAAGCCTTTTATTCTCCATTGGGGAGTGTGGAGGAGACTTTGGGTGAGTATGCTCGATGACTCATGTGATGGCGGTGCTGAGCCATGGGGTAATTTTTGTTGTTGCCTTCGGAGTGGGCAGGGATCCTCTTGGGGATGACTAAGCCTTTCCGTCGGCTTTTCTTTTATGATGTCTGATGATTGTGCCCTCTCTTATTGGATGATGACTGGGGCTTTGGCTTCTGGAAGCTTCTTATTTCTTCTGAGCTTATTTGATGATGACAACTCGCTCTTCTTCTTATATGTGCCTTCTTTTTTTGGGTAGAAGGATGGTAGCTGAAGCTCTTATTTTGATGAGTCGCTTAATTGACGACTTGCTCCGCTTTCTTGAGGGCATTATTTGTAGACTCAGTCTCAGTGATCCTGTTTTCAATCACAATCATGGAGCTAGTCTCCTTATATGCATGAATGCTTTTCATTTTTTTTTTTTTTTTTTTTTTTTTATCGAAGTAATTTTTATTTCTTTCATTTTTTGTCTTGACAAAGTCGTTTTGTGCGACTACTTGTGTGTGGATGTCCTAAATGCAATCTATTCTTTTTGATTGATGCATCCGAAAAGTGACTCGGAATTCTCTCGCTGGACCTTTTATGATTATGATGAAGGGCCCCTCTCTTTTATTCATTTTTGGTTTAGCCCTATCTTTTGCCTAGATCGCCCTTTTTGGGGTTTTCGGTCTAGCGGGCTGCCTTAATTTTTGCCTAGGATATCTTAGCAGACTTTTTCCTTTTTTTTTTTATGAATGCCCTAACTTTTGCCTAGACCGCCCTTTGCGGGTTTTCGATCTAGCAGGCTACCCTAACTTTTGCCTAAGAATCTCCTAGCAGGCATTATTCTTTTTATTGTCATTTTTTCTTTCTCTTCTTTTTTTGAGAGATAGGAGCCTATCATATGCATGCAATGTTTGCGATATGCATCCTATAATACTATTTCAATTAATTTTTTCAAAAGGATTAACCAATGTGCTTTTACTCTTGATAAGCTTCTGACATTTTGTACTTTCGTTGACAGAATAGGCTATACCAATTTCGCCGTCTTGACTTTATCATGACCAAAGAATGATTGTGTTTAATTGTAGAGCGACTTTGCCGTGTCAGTGCGCCCCTCCTTTTCCTTGGGGATGTCAATCCTTCTATTGATTACTATCTCCACATTTCCCTACTAATTACTAGAATGTTGTAGTAGTAAGGGTCAAGAGAAGAGAAAGAAGAGGATATTTAATTCAAAGGCTTGTGTTTTAGAATTGTTTTATTTTGACAAAAAAATAGTTTTTGTAAGCACGGCTAGCCAAGGTTGGTTAGAGTGTTTAGGCTAGTTTAAACAAACGTTTTGTTTATGGAGTGACGTCCTATTGTATGGCGCTTGCTATGACTGATTGACTTCCCTAGTCTACCCTTTGGGTTTTTAGCCTAGGATGTTGTGTTTTGTTTTGTCCTAACTTTTGTCTAGGTTTCTTTTTTTTTTTTTTTTTTACTTTGGGAAACCTAGCGGACTTTATTTTGTAACCCTAATTTTTGCCTAGGCTACCCTTTATGGTTGTTCGGGTTTCCTAGCGGGTTTACCCTAACTTTTGCGTAGCCCCCTTTAATGGGTTTCCTACCGGGTATCTTGCCTTTTTCTTTTGGCTTTTGGCTTTTATGGGCTTCTTTTGATTTTTGTTTTCTTTTTGCACAACATTGGCAAAACATGACTTTATTTATGACGAGGTAAAACTTTATTTTGTGTTTCTAGTCAATCAGTGGTGATGGATTTGACTTTTATTTTGGTCAATGGCGCAGTTTGATTACTTTAACGCACTCTTGGAAACGCTTGCTTAAACATGGTTATTAATGAGGTTTAGACATTACTAGCAAGAAGAGAAGCAGATAGTAAGAATGACATTCTTTGTAATTAATAGGGAAATATGTGCCCTACAATGCTCGGGGGTCGGGCTGGCCCCGAGGAGTAATCTCTAATAGTCATTGGATTTACAATCCCTAAGAATTAGAAGGAGAACACCTAATGACTAAAGTCGCTTTTGACGCTTAAACCCCTTTGTTTGGGAAAATCTGATTCAAGGTGCAGAGGGGAGACTTCCCTTTTCTCCATGTAGCTTGATCCTTTGTAGGGTAATGCCCTACGCCATGCTTTAAAGGATTGTCTTTAAAATCCGGTGGCTCCCTTATTCCTTGAGAGTTTCTAATGGGCCCTTGGTTTGGGTGATATCCATATATGGGTTACCTTCATATTGTTGGGGAAGTCTTTTCATATTGGCAAAAGATATTTCAAATGTTCTCTTCAGCCGCATCCATTCAAGGTAGGGCAGACGAATTACTGATCTGAATGTCGTCTTTAGCTTGAACCGTGACCAGCTTGTCGCCTACCCTGAGTTTGTCTCTTTTGGTGGAGCGTCGTGAATTGCCCCAGCGTCGTGAATCCAAAAGTCTCTTCAATTTCCTTTTTGGATTATGTTTTTCTTCGGTCTTTTTATTTTTTCTTTATTCTTGGGAGCATAGCTCCTGGGGGTGTAGATTCTTTCACTTCTAATTTTGCCCCCAAATGCCGGCTATGCTGGAGATATCTTCATTGATGGAAGACGTTTCTGCGCATCTCAATGGTACGACTTTATTGATGTGGGAGGCATGAACAAACGCGATGACATCCTTGACATCCTTGCCCCCTCTCCCTTATTAACTTGGATATCCAATGGTTCAGGCTTGTTATCCTCCTTGGGCGGATCAACCATTGGGGAGAACTTGATGACGAAAGGCTTACTCTCCATCTTACTTCGATTTGTGGAAAGCACATCGACTAATCCTTTCTTTTTATTATCTTTTTATTAAAGTGAGAATGAATGCAATTTATGGATGCAATTCATGAATGTAGTAGACGGTTGAGACAAACAATTTTATTTGTTTCATCCAGACAGTGTACATTCCTCAATGCAATGTTTTGAAGTACATATTTTTTGAATGAAAAGCGGAGAAGCCTAAATGAAACCATAGGCAGGTTAGAATTTTCCTTTATTCTCATTTTGACTTCCCGTGCATGGCATGCGAATGCCCTATCCTCTTCACATGGTATTGAGGAATGTCCACTTTCTTCAACCGCCTTCTACTAGATGATGTTATGAGGATGAAGTTTGGTGAATGCATGTATGCAAGTGTTTGTTTTTTCCTAAACATTATCATGTTTTATTTTCTAACATGATGTATGATAGTGTTTGGGATTTTGTGTTTTTTTTTGTATGCGGATGAGGGCATGAAGAATACCAGCCGCTTTTTAGAATGCAAAAAGGTTTTTATTGAATGATATATGAGATGGATATTCCTTAAGACAATGGCTTAGGTATCCTCTTTAAAGCTTATGCTTTGTGGGGTATCCTACCCACATCGGTGTAATGGTTCCTTCCCCATCACATATTTGACAAGTATAATGGCAATCACCATTTCACCTTAGTACACTCATTCCTTCCTTGTCGCGAAGGTCACAAATGTGCTCGGGCCCTCTTTCGCCATTGTCTTAGGGATATCTAGTGCTCCCTAGAATGAATGTTATTATGCATGCACCAGTACAAAAGGGCGATAGATGTTCAAAGTGACATAACTTTTGACTGGGTTGTCCGATTTGGACGCACAACATGTCAAAACGAAGAGAAAATGGTGAAGAACCAAGTTGCAAATCCCCATAGGGGATTTGACCCAGTAATTTTCCCAAAAAACGCCTCTAAGACCTACTTTTGAGGGATTTATTAAAATAATGCGTATGCACACTTATTTTTTCTCTTTTGGTTTTTCCACTTATGATGCAATATGAATGATACGACTTTGTCAACATTATTTTTATAAATGTTTTATTGTTATTATTTTATTTTGGATTTTTATTTTGATTTTTATTTTATAGCCTTTTATCTCTTCTGTCGGAACTGCATGGCTACTTAGCTTACAAAGAACCTGAAACCAGGCTAGCTAAAAGGCAGACTGTCCGAGATAAAATATGGCTTTATGCGAAAGAAATATTTAGCGTCCCTTATCTCTTCTGTCGGAACTGCGTGGCTACTTAGCTTGCAAAGAACCTGAAACCAGGCTAGCTAAAAGGAAGATTGTCCGAGATAAGGGTGTTTATTTGTAAAATATATTTTTTTTGGTGATTTTGTTCTGTTGTTTGTTTATGCTATGCAACAGTCAAATGCAACAAACATATGCACACACAATTCGATCATCCACGAATAGGCGAGAATTCATTTTTATCACGAGGTAGGGTTTTCCTGCAGAAAAGTGCATTGGCAAGGGTTGGTTCTAACTGTTCTCACCAGGCTAAGGCCCCCAAGGTGCCCCCATTATAGGGTCCCCACTCTCCAGCCGTCCGACCATGCTCAACACTAAGGCCAGAGTCGGTCTTGTTGCCAAAAGAGGGAGGTTATCACCTTGAGTGGTGGTTTCCGATCACACTGGTGGGCACAAGGCCCTAACTGCAGCGAACCGTACCTGCCACCCACTCCCTATGGTTTTCTCACTTGCCCCCGGGTATAGAGGGAACTGTAGTGTGCAAGGGACTGTGTGCAATTTATATATCAAGCAATTGCGTAAGTATAAACAAACAACAGTTTATTGAAAGCCAAACAATAAAGCATGTTATAATACAAGTTAAGGGCGAAAGTGTTATTTTCTTGGTTTATTTATTGTTTAAGCCGGCCCATCACTAAATGGGATTAACTCTCTAGGCTTCCCCAGTGGAGTCGCCATTTGTCGCCGCCTCCCCAAAGAGGGGGCGCGGTCGGAGCGACGCGATGGTTTTTCGACTCTTTTTCGCGTTTTTTATTGGTGGTTACAACGTCCTTAGGTTGTCCGATAACCGGGCTAACCTAGAGACGAGGTTTTCGAAAAGTGTCCTTGAGTTGCCCGATAACCGGGCTAACCCAAGGACTTATTTTTTTTTTTGGGTTCTATGGAGTCGCCACCGATGTTTTTACCGAAAACATCGGAAAAGGGGTTTAAAAGGCGTTGGTTTTCGAAAACCAACTTTGGTCATTAGAACCAGAGTTGGGTAAGGGAGTTGGTTACGTGTAAAGGGAGTATTAGTCCCTTTACGACGCCCCTTTCGGGTTCCCTATGACAGGCCGGCTTATTTTATTGATAAACTAGAAAAATACACTTTCGCCCTTTTTATTCTGCGGAATTTAAAAGTATGACTACATGGCCCTATTATCTATTGCATAATTTAAGATAAAGACAGTAAAGGTGAAGGGAGAGAATTTGAACCTCCGAAGCGCGCTTTATATTAATTCTCTAAAAATAGGGTGCTTTATGGCAGCCCTTCACTCTACAAGGCGTCGGAAAACCTCTCGAACGCCGAAAAATCACTCTTGAAAGCACTCAGAAACTCCGGAAATGCGTCGGAGGGATTCTAGAGAGAAGTTTTAGAGAGAAGGGAGAGCTATGCAGCTGTGGTGTGTGGAAATGAGGGGGGGAGAGCCCCTATTTATAGGTTTTCGCGCTGTCAGGTGGCGAGACCGCCGGTCTCGTCTGACAGGGTCGAGACCGCCGTCTCGTCCTGTCAAAACAACGAGACCGCCGTCTGGTTACACGAGACCGCCGTCTCGTCTTTCGTAGGTAACGAGACGGCGGTCTCGACTCCTACGCGAGGCGAAACGGCGGTCTGGGTTGCCCAGAACGCGGTCTCGTCCCTTCAAAGCGAGAAAACTTATTTTTTGGTACAAAAACTCCCTCCTACCCTAGTATGGGGCCTAATAGTCTCTCCTAATGGCTTGTTAGGCTTGTCCATCTTCAAATAGGAGGTCTTCTGGTCTTTATTTGGAGGCCGGGCAAGATTTGGGGTCTACAATTAGGGTTTGGGAATTGGGATTTTTGAAACTAGGAGTCTTGGAAATAGGGTTTTCGAAAATAGGGTTGATTTGAAGTTAAAAATCAAAATCTGACTGAAATAATCGATTAAATGAAGTGTTAATTGATTATTACAGAGCCAAAATCAATAGAACCCCAAAACTCTCTGTTTTAATCGATTAAAAGACCTGTTAATCGATTAAACCAGTGAGCAGATACAGAAAATGGTTTTTCTCACTGTTTTAATCGATTATTTCACAATTGAATCGATTAAAGCTGAGGCACTTTGATAAAATTGAGCTTTTTGAAGCTTCTAAGGTGTAGACTATGTACCGGCTATCTCAAACTCTAATTTTACAGACTCAATCTAATCAAAATAGAGTTATTACACTATAAAACAAGTCTTCAACTCTTTACGTTCTAGAGTTCTTGAATCATCATCAAAATCAACAAGCTTCATGTCCATCAAGTCTGACATCAAGTCCTTGAATGTTCAACATTTAGAAGCTTCAAAAACTCATATTTATCAGAAAGCCTCGGGTTTAATTGATTAAATCATCAGATAATCAATTATTACAGAGAGAAAAACCATTTTCTGTATCTGTTCACTATAATAATCGATTAACACACCTGTTAATCGATTAACAGGTCTGTTAATCGATTAACAAGGCACTTAATCGATTAAATCAGAGAGTTTTGGGGTTCTGTTGATTTTGGCTCTGTAATAATCGATTAACACTTCATTTAATCGATTATTTTAGTCAGATTTTGATTTTCAACTTCAAATAAATCCTATTTTCGAAAACCCTAATCCCAATACTCCAAGTTCCGAAAATCCCCAATTCCCAAACCCTAATTCATCTACTTAAGGTTCTCTAGGGCTCTCAGAAAATAAAACAACCTTTTTCAAACAAAAGTTAAGTGTTGTGAGTGCTAGAGAACTGTTGTTGGAGGAAAAAGGGGCTTTTGGAACCTAGTGTGGGCTAGAAGCGATAAGAATCACTAAGTGGAGTTCTTAGTGGATTGTGTGTTGTGCCGTCTCTAGGGAAATTTGTTCTTTATCTCTTGTGGGTTTCAAGAGAGGTGTTTTCTCTACTTTATCTTTTCAATTGTTATCTGCTTGTAACAACTTTGATTATAGTGATAGCGTTAATCCTCTGTTTAAGTGATTAGTAACTGGACGTAGGGTCTTTTGATTCGAACCAGTAGAAATCTCCTGTGTAAGACTCTATCTCTATCTTATTTACGTTTACACAACATTTTAATCGGTAAAATTTGGGAAAAATTTTTAAAACCTAATTTTTGTTAAGAAACCAATTCACCCCCCCTCTTGGTTTTTGTCCGACAACGCGAACATTCCGCTGCGCGATTCTAACAAGTGGTATCAGAGCTTGCTTTGATAGTCATTCAAACTTTTCGACAATGGCCGGACAAAATCAAACTTTTGCCGAAGGTGCGTCTATCAATAGACCCCCACTATTTGTGGGTCAAAATTATCCTTTTTGGAAAGTAAGAATGCAAATCTTTTTAGAGTCTATTGATAGAGGCGTTTGGGATGCTATTTTAAACGGTCCTTATATTCCTAAAGTTACTAAGAACGGTGTAGATGTTCCTAAACCTTTTTCTAGATGGACAACAAAGGAAAATAGAAAAGCACAATTTGACGTTAGGGCTAGAAATATTATTTCATCTGCTTTAACCCTTGACGAGTTTTACAAGATCTCTGTTTGTAAAAGTGCTCAAGAGATGTGGGAAATGCTAAGAGTGACCCACGAAGGTACCAATGACGTTAAGAGAGCATGGAAAAATTCCCTGATCCAAGAATACTAGATGTTCCAGATGCAACAAGGCGAAACAATATTTGACGTTCCAAAGCGTTTCACTCATATTGTGAACCATCTCACCGGATTAGGAAAAATCTTTGACGTTGATGAATTGAATGTTAAAATCTTAAAATATTTGGATAGGAAATGGCAACCTAAGGTGATGGCCATCTCGGAGTCACAAAACCTTGCCACAATGTGTATGGCGGCGCTCTTTGGAAAGTTGAGAGAGCATGAGCTAGAGCTAGGAAGACTAAATGAAGAGGAAGGACAATATCAAAAGAACTTAGCCTTTAAAATAGAAATTTCCAAAGGTAAGAATAAAAAGGAAGAAGACTCAGAAAATGAAGAAGAAGAATTGAGTCTTATGATAAAGAAGTTTACAAAATTCATGAAAGCCAAAGGAAGACATCCCTTCAAAGGTAAAGGAAAGGTAAGGGAAAATTCTTCTGTAAATATCAAATGTTATTGTTGTGGTGAAGCAGGACATATGAAGACCGAATGTCCAAACAAGAAAAACGAAGAAATGAAAGGCAAAAAGTTCTTCAAGAAGAAAGCCTACATTGCTTGGGACAATAGTGATTCAAGTTCGGAATCAAGTGACTCAGAAGTTGAAGCCAATATTTGCTTAATGGCAAATGACAACATATCTTCTGACTTTGAGCTAAGTGATTCCGACTCATCCTCAAGTGATGATGAAAATAACTATGATGAACTGCAAAATGCATACAATGAATTGTTTAGTGCCTTTAAGGACTTGAAAAATGAATATAAAGTTGTGAAAAAGAGTTTAAGTAGATCCGAAAAGGAGGTTGACTCATTAAAAACAAAAATCACATGCTTAGAGGAAAAGGAAACCTTAGAAACGAAAATTGTATGTTTAGATGAGAATGATGATAAGAACTTAGCATGTGCATCTTGTAAAGAGTATGAATATGACATAGATATACTTAACCATTTGCTAGATAAAGCTGAAAAGGAGATAAGTGATTTTAAGAAGGATAAAATTGTTTTACCTCAAAATAGTGTAAATCATCAAGTTCCTTTGAAAAAGCCTAAAAAGAAAAATAAAAGAGTATGGGTAGAAAAAGGAACTAGAGCATCTATTGTTAGAAATGCATCTTATTCTAAAGCTACATCTAAAGCATGTTTTTACTGTATGAAACAAGGTCACACTTCAAATAGATGTAAAATAAAACATTTTGGTGTTCCTAAAGGCAAATACATTTGGGTTCCTATTGTTAAATAATTTGTTTGTCTCTAACCCCAAGGACCCAAAAGTTATGGGGACCTAAGTTTACTATGTTCTTGTTTTGTAGGAAACTTCCAAATCAAAGAAGTCTATGTGGTATCTTGATAGCGGATGCTCAAAGCATATGACCGGTGATAAAACGAAATTTGTGAGTTTCAAAGCTAAAGAACAAGGATATGTAATTTATGGGGACAACAACAAAGGAAAGATTCTTGGAATTGGAAATATAGGTGGTGCAAACACTTTGGAGATTAAGGATGTGCTTCTTGTTGATGGACTAAAGCATAATCTCCTTAGCATAAGTCAACTATGTGACAAAGGTTTTAAGGTAATCTTTGAAAGTAAATTTTGCACTATACATCTGATAGATTCCGAAAATGTAGCATTAAAAGGCATTAGGAATAATAACATATACTTGATTGATTTGGATTGTATACATGATTCTAGTATAACATGTTTAGTTGCTAAGGAAGAGAACCCTTGGTTATGGCATAAGAGAGCAGCTCATATAAATATGCATCATTTAAATAAATTGATATCAAAAGACTTAGTTGTTGGTTTGCCTAGGTTAAAGTTTGAAAAAGATAGGTTATGTGATGCATGTAAAAAAGGTAAACAAGTAAAATCATCATTTAAATCAAAGAATATTATTTCCACTTCAAAACCCCTAGAATTATTACATTTAGACTTATTTGGTCCTTGTAGGATAAAAAGCTTTGGTGGAAATTATTATGGTCTTGTGATTGTTGATGATTATTGTAGATATACTTGGACATTTTTCTTAACAATGAAAAGTGAAGCTTTTAAGGTCTTTAGAAAGTTTGCAAAGCAAATTCAAAATGAGAAAGACTTAAGAATTAAAGTTTTAAGAAGTGACCATGGTGGTGAGTTTCAAAATGAAAAGTTTGAAAATTATTGTGATGAAAATGGAATATTACATAATTTTTCTGTTCCTAGGACTCCCCAACAAAATGGTGTAGTTAAAAGGAAAAAAAGGTCACTAGAGGAACTTGCTAGAACAATGTTAAATGAATCAAATGTTCCTAAATATTTTTGGGCTGATGCGGTTAGTACTACTTGTTATGTTTTAAATAGAATGCTCATTAGGTCAATTATAAAATTAACTCCCTATGAATTATTAAATGGTAGAAAGCCTAATGTTGCTCATTTGAAAATATTTGGATGTAAGTGGTTTGTGTTAAATAATGGAAAGGACAACCTAGGAAAATTTGACTCAAAAGCCGATGAGGGCATTTTCTTAGGTTATTCATTAACTAGCAAGGCTTATAGGGTGTTTAATAGAAGAACCTTAAATATTGAAGAATCTATTCATGTTACTTTTGATAAAATTGTAGACCTTGAGGGAAATCCTCTTGAGTCAAATAAAGAACTTGCAGGTGATGATGAGTATATAAGAGAGGCTCTTGATGAATTGTATTTGGAAGAAAATGAGCCTTCTCAAACACCTGAATTAACAAAAGAATGACAATCACCAAGAGGACTCTCAATGGACAATATCGTTGGTGATATCTCAAAAGGGGTAAGAACTAGAAATATGACTAATTTCTGCATGTTTGTAGCTTTTGTGTCACAGATAGAACCCAAAAATATTGAGGAAGCGCTTAAAGATGACCAATGGTGCATAGCTATGCAAGAGGAACTTAATCAATTTGAAAGGAATCAAGTATGGGAATTAATCCCAAGAGAAGAATCACATCAAGTAATTGGAACTAAATGGGTATTTCGAAATAAACTTGATGAAGATGGAAACATAACAATGAATAAAGCCAGACTTGTTGCCAAATGCTACTGTTAGGAGGAAGGTATTGATTATGATGAAACTTATGCTCCTGTTGCCAGGTTAGAGGCTATATGCCTACTTCTTGCTTATGCATCTTTGATGAAATTTAAATTATATCAAATGGATGTTAAAAGTGCATTTTTGAATGGTTTTATTAAAGAAGAAGTATATGTGGACTAACCCCCTGGATTTGAAGATTTTAGTTATCCTAATCATATTTTTAAATTAAAGAAAGCATTATATGGGTTGAAACAAGCGCCTAGGTCTTGGTATGAAAGACTAAGTAGTTTTCTAACTTCAAATGATTTTTCTAGAAGAAAAATTGATTCTACTTTGTTTATAAAGAAAGTAAAAGAACATATCTTATTGGTCCAGGTATATGTTGATGATATTATTTTTGGATCAACTAATAATTCTTTGTGTGTAGAATTTGCTAAGATAATACAGGGAGAGTTTGAAATGTCTATGATGGGAGAATTAACATTCTTCCTTGGACTTCAAATCAAGGAACTTAAAGATGGTATTTTTGTCTCTCAAACCAAATACTGCAAAGAGATACTTAAAAAGTTTGGAATGGACACTTCAAAGGAAGCTATCACACCCATGGGAACTTCATGCTATTTAGACAAGGATGAATCAGGTTTGGAAATTAATCAATCTATGTATAGAGGTATGATAGGTTCACTGTTATACTTAACTGCAAGTAGACCTGATATTATGCATTATGTCTGCATGTGTGCTAGATTTCAGGCATGTCCAAAAGAATCTCACCTAACTGCAGTAAAACGTATTTTAAAATATTTAAAAGGAACTACTGGTTTTGGTTTATGGTATCCATCTGAAGCTTGTACAAGTTTAATAGGTTATTCTGATGCTGATTATGGTGGATGCAAAATAGATAGAAAGAGAACTAGTGGGACATGTCATTTGTTAGGTTCATCTTTAGTATCTTGGCATTTTAAGAAACAGGCATGTGTTGCTTTATCCACCACTGAAGCTGAATATATTGCAGCTGGTAATTGTTGTGCTCAAATTTTGTGGATGAAACAACAACTAGAAGATTATAGTATATTTCTAAATGACATTCCTTTGATGTGTGATAATACGAGTGCAATTAATCTTACTAAGAATCCAGTAATGCACTCTAGGACCAAACATATAGAAATTAGACATCATTTCTTGAGAGATCATATAAGCAAAGGAAACTGTAAAATTGAGTATGTTGATACAAAGCATCAATTAGCAAATATTTTTACTAAGCCTCTACCCAAGGATAGATTCGATGATCTTAGAAGAGACTTAGGAATATTAGACATTGCCTAAATTCTGCTTAAATAAACAACTTTTGCATGATAGTAATGTTATATATCTCTTTGTCTGTAATGACGTTTCTTTATGAAATAAAATTTGTATTCTTTTATTGTTTTGTTTGAGGGGGAGTTACTTCCAAATTATGCATATTTTGAGGGGGAGCTCTTATGATTGTTATAGGGGGAGCTTTCAATTTTTTATTATAATCAAAATTGGGGGAGAAATATTTAAAGCCTCTTATGATTGAATTTAAATATTATCTGGTATGTTTAATGTGTTTGTTAGTGTGACAGATAAAACAGGTTATTACATGGCTTTAAAAGAAAATTTTGATCATCATCAAAAAGGGGGAGATTGTTGAACATACAAGGATTTGATGTTGAACTTACATGGACATGAAGCTTGTTGATTTTGATGATGATTCAAGAACAAAGAACTTAGAGTGTTGAAGACTTGTATTGTTGTGTAATAACTCTATTTTGATGAGTTTGAGTCTGTAATATTAGAGTCTAAGATAGCCGGTACATAGTCTACTCTTTAGAAGCTTCAAAACTCATATTTATCAGAAAGCCTCAGGTTTAATCGATTAAATCATCAGATAATCGATTATTATAGTGAGAAAAACCATTTTCTATATCTGTTCACTATAATAATCGATTAACACACCTGTTAATCGATTAACAGGTCTGTTAATCGATTAACAGGGCACTTAATCGATTAAAACAGAGAGTTTTGGGGTTCTGTTGATTTTGGCCCTGTAATAATCGATTAACACTTCATTTAATCGATTATTTCAGTCAGATTTTGATTTTCAACTTCAAATTAATCCTATTTTCGAAAACCCTAATCCCAATACTCTAAGTTTCGAAAATCCCCAATTCCCAAACGCTAATTCATCTACTTAAGGTTCTCTAAGGCTCTCAGAAAATAGAACAACCTTTTTCAAACAAAAGTTAAGTGTTGTGAGTGCCAGAGAACTGTTTGTTGGAGGAAAAAGGGGCTTTTGGAACCTGGTGTGTGCTAGAAGCGATAAGAATCACTAAGTGGAGTTCTTAGTGGATTGTGTGTTGTACAGTCTCTAGGGATAGTTGTTCTTCATCTCTTGTGGGTTTCAAGAGAGGTGTTTTCTTTACTTTATCTTTTCAATTGTTATCTGCTTGTAACAACTTTGATTATAGTGACAGCGTTAATCCTCTGTTTGAGTGATTAGCAACTGGACGTAGGATCTTTTGATCCGAACTAGTATAAATCTCCTGTGTAAGACTCTATCTCTATCTTATTTACGTTTACACAACATTTTAATAGGTAAAATTTGGTGAAAATTTTTAAAACCTAATTTTTGTTAAGAAACCAATTCACCCCCCCCTCTTGGTTTTTGTCCGACAATGCGAACATTCCGCTGCGCGATTCTAACACCACGCAGTTGGACAGAAGAGATAAAAGGCTAGAATATGAACAAAACCGAATAAAATCAACTAAGCCCAATGTAATAAAAAGGGATCTTGTTCACAAGCATCAAATTCATAAAACATCCATATAGGTAGTTTATTTTCTTTTTGAAAAATTACAATAAAACTAAACACTATCATGCATCATGTAGAAATAAAACATGAAAATGTTTAGGAAAAATAAACACTTGCATGCATCAAGCATCATATTCATAGCATGCATTTTTGTTTGTAGAAAATGCAGGGGACTAGTAGACAATTGAAGAAAGTGGATATTCCCCGATACCATGCTGAGAAGTTAGAACGACTTTTCATGTTGATGCCATCAGAGATCCGCTCCAACTTTAAAAAATCCTACGGACAGATTCTTGACCTGTTGAAGATCTGTGTCGACCCTATTTTCATTAGGATTCTAGTCCATTTTTGGAACTCTAGTCTACACTACTTTGAATTCCCGCAGTTCGATATGGTGCCCACTTTGGAGGAGTATGAGATTATGCTAAAATGGCCCAAGTCAGCCGGGGTCCATATTCGCCATAAGGCGTATACGCCTGCAACCCAAGTCGCTGCCATCATCCAATTGCCATCTCAGCAGACTATCCTGATAGCAAAAGGGAATGTCCAAGGTTGGAAAGTCTCAATGTTAAAAGACCATCTGTCCTCTTTGGCTGAAAGGGCAGACTCGTCTGAGTTTAACAAAACCCTAACTCTAATCGTGTTTGGGACGATACTGTTTCCCATCCACCTCGACACAGTGGATCAAGCCGTCATGGATGCCTTCTTCGCCTAGGACGTGAACTCAAAGAGTCCCTTGCTTACACTTCTTGTTGACACCTTGCTTTCGGTAGAATTTTGTCACCAAAAGCAGGGAAGAACACTCAGATGCTACTCTTCGCTGCTATTTGTGTGGGGTATCACACATTTCTACGCCTCTAGTCACATGGGGATGTTCCCCGACCCTTTGAGAAGCTTCTCCAAAATCCCTCTCCACCGACGCTTAACCTTGGAGTGGAAGGTCGAGTTGGAACAACGAGATGCCAACCGTTTATCTTGGTCATGTCCTTGATTCCGAACTGGCCCGATCCTCATCAGATGTGGGGATTATCCGAGCGTACCATTAATAGGACTTAGGGGTTGCATAGCCTATTCTCCAAAAGTGGCTATGAGACAACTCATGAGGACCCAAACCGCGTTATCACGAGAAGAGCTCGGAGGACTGTGTTTCTTCGGAGACCCATGCACTGTTGCTAATTCACTTTCTGTACGAAGAGCATGGGAGAAACCAGTCTTCATGGGAGATAGAGAGCTAGGAAAAGCTTGAGTAGCTGTCTCCAACAACTATGAGGAGTGGAGAAGAAATAGAGGGATGTCACAACCATCCGCCCCACCTACTGCGCCTTCAAACAATGGAGAGCTTCAAACCCAAGTCGATGCCTTGACCCAGAGGATAGAAATCATGGGAGCCCAGATGAGGGCCCTTGAGGAAAGAGAGGAAGAATCTATCCTCACCATAGATGGTCTACAGAGGCAATGCAAGAAGAAAGATCATGAGATAGAACGCCTCAAGGACCAGTGTGCTGACTCCAATGAGCAGGTTATCCGAGCATCCAAAAATGCCAGAATTAGCTCGGATAATCAACTTCAAGAAATAACCGCCAAGTCAGCACGCCTTGAGGTCAAATGTGCAAAACAGGCTCAGACGATCAAAGAGTTGCTACAAGACCTCACAAGTGTAAGAATTAATGGTTGAGTTCAAGAGGGGGGGGTGAATTGAACTTTAGAAAACTTTTTCGCAAAACACACTTTCTTTGGAAAGAATGATTTATCTTTATTCAATTCTTCTATAGGTAGATTTGATTTTAATTACAGCAAGAATATGAACAAGAAATAAAAGAGATGAAAGCAGAAAATGAACACAAAAGTTTATACTGGTTCACTCTTTACCAGAGCTACATCCAGTTCTTGACAAATCTGCCAAGTTCCACTAATTCCAAGTGAAAATTACAACCAGTAGATATTCACCAATCTACCCCAAGAACTATCTCACAAACCCACAAGATAGACTCTTGAAAACCTCCCAGTAACCAAATCTAGTTACTGTAGCCAATGTAGATCCAACACCCAATCTACACAATCACACTTTATACAAGAATATGAAAAGAAAAAACCTGGACTGCTGCTTTAACAGTATAGATGTCCAGAAGCAATTCTAACTCAGAACTTTCTCTCTTTCATGAACAACAATCTTGATCAAAGCACCTTATGATATGAAAAGTGTCGCCGCCTCCCCGAAAGGGGGCGGTCGGAGCGACGCGATGGTTTTTTTTCGACCCTCTTGATTTTCGCGTTTTTTATTGGTGGTTACAACGCCTATAGGTTGTCCGATAACCGGGCTAACCTAGGGGCGAGGTTTTCGAAAAGTGTCCCTGGGTTGTCCGATAACCGGGCTAACCCAAGGACTTATTTAATTTGGGTTCTATGGAGTCGCCACCGATATTTTTACCATAAACATCGGAAAAGGGGTTTAAAAAGGCGTTGGTTTTCGAAAACCAACTTTGGTCATTAGAACCAGAGTTGGGTAAGGGAGTTAGTTACGTGTAAAGGAAGTGTTAGTTCCTTTACGACGCCCCTTTCGGGTTCCCTATGATAGGCCGGCTACTTTGAATAAATAACTAAACTGGAAAATTGCGCTTTTACCCTTTTATTATGCGGAATTTAAGTTTATGACTACATGTCTCTAGCTTCTATTGCGTAATTTAAATGGCAGTAATAAAAATAGAGAGGGAGAATATGCACCTCCAAAGCAAGCTTTTATATTTTAAAAGAGAGGGTGCGTTTTGGCAACCCTTCACTCTTACAACTCTCAGAAACTCCGAAAATGCCTCAGAGGGATTCTAAAGAAGATTTAGAGCGCTCAGTTTATGCCTAAAGACACTCAGAAACTCCGGAAATGCCTCGGAGGGATTCTTAGAGAGAGAAAGTCTAGAGAGAAGGGAGAGCTATGTTGATTCTGTGTGGAAATGAGGGGGGGAGGACCCCTATTTATAGTTTTTCGCGCCTGACAGGTCGAGACCGCCGTCTCCTCTGACAGGGTCGAGACCGCCATCTGGAAAGTCCAGACCGCCGTCTCGTTCATGGCAGAGGGTCGAGACCGCCGTCTTGGAAATCCAGACCGCCGTCTCGACTGGGCAGGAATCGAGACCGCCATCTGGGAAACCCAAACCGCCGTCTCGACTTTTGCACGAATCGAGACCGCCGTCTGGGAAACCCAGACCGCCGTCTCGACCTTTGCAGGAGACGAGACCGCCGTCTGGAAAATCGAGACGGCGGTCTCGTCCTGGAGTTGAGACGAGACGGCGGTCTGGTCCTTCCAGACGGCGGTCTCGTCCATTCAGGGCGAGAAACTTTATTTTTCGGGCCAAAAAAACCTTCCTATCCTAGTACGGGGGCCTAATAGTCTCTCCTAGTGGCTTGTTAGGCTTCGGCCGTCTTCAAATAGGAAGCTTTCTGACTTTATTTGGAGGTCGGGCAAGATTTGGGGTCTACAAAAAGTTTTTGAATGCACAGAGAAATTCACAGATATGATAGCTCTAAGATTGCTTTCAAATGTTTTCTCAAAATTGTATATTTCAAAAGATAGATCAAACCTGTATTTATAGAATAAAAGAAGGAACCAGAATGTTTAAACTGATAAAAACGGATTCAGAGTAGCAAATGATCGATCAGAATAATAGTATGACAGGTTAGAATCAGTTATGATCGATTAGAATAGCATTATGACCGATTAGAACTAGTTATGATCGATCAGAATCATATTATGATCGATCAGAATACTTTTCAATCGATTAAAACGATATTTCAATCGATTGATTTTATTTAAAACTTCATTTAATCGATTAATTCGTGTTTTCAATGGATTGAAGTAGCTTTAGAAAAAATGATAGCTCTCTGTTTGAACAGATTAAAAAACATTTCAACAGATTGAAACCCTATGAACTCTTAGACTGAAAAAATGGTCTCTCTGTTTCAACAGATTAAAAAACATTTCAACAGATTGAAAATGCGAAACCTTTAATATTTGAAAAAATTATTAAGAACATTTTTAACCTGTTGATTCTGCGATTCAACCAATTGATATTTTGACTACAAATCCACACTTCTTATGTTAAGTGATTTTAACAGATTGAAAACTCTTTTTCAACAGATTGAAAAACTTAGTTTGTTCTTTTAATGCTTAAAGGTTAGTTTTTCATGCAGAAAAATGAGTTCAATGAGATGCATCATTTCAAGGCGCTTATCACAAGATCTATTGGCCTATCAAGAGATTAAGTTTTAAACTTCTAACCTATTCATCTACACACGCACAAACTAAACTATATCAACTCAATATGTCTTCATCAAATCCAACAAGTGCTTCAACAAGGACTCGGTCTAAAATACGTCAAGGATGGGAGACTACCCAGAAACTTAACAAAAGACTTACTAAGCTACATTGCAAGGAAAGAGACGGATTAGCTCAGTATGGCCAAGTGCTACGAGAAAGAGACCGAGCCCTTCAGAAACTCGATGAGTTACAAGCCTTGGTCGTCCATCAAAAGGCGAAGATCAAAGAGGCTCAAAAGTACAGTGAAGATATGAGCCAGGCGGTCCAAAAACAGACCGAAGCACTCGCTCGTCATGTCCGGGAAGCCGAAAGAGAATTGCATAAAAGTCAGGACCCGCCTGTGGGTTTCTTTAGGCTTTTCTGTTTCTGTCAAAAAGTGCTTCGTAGCATGGAGTAGGGGAATGTACACTTTCTACAAATAAATAAAATTTCTTTATTCAACAATTGTCTACTTACATGCATTTCATGCATTTGCATATTTGATTTCCCCTCCTTCACTTTTAACAAATAAGATAATAAAAAAGGAAGGATTAACTAATACGTCTTCCAATCAAAAGGATGGAGAGAAAGCCGCTCACAATCAAGTTCTTCCCAACGGTCGATTCACCACAAGAGGATAATAAGCCTCGGCCGTTGGTTACCAAGGTCAATAAAGAAGAGGGGGCAAGGACACCTGTGCGATTATTTGTGTCTTGCCCTTTCCCCTATGAATCAAATAAAGTTGTACCATGGAGATATGGGGAATGTTCACCAATAAAGGAGGACATCTCCAACATAGCCGGTATTGGGGGCATGACCAGAAGCGGAAGGATATACTCCCCCAAGGAGTTAAAAGAAGACGCCCCGAAGAATAAAGGAAAAAATAAACAGACCGAAGAAAGAGAAAATAAAGAATCCAAGGAGGAGACCGATGAATTACTCCAGTTCACAAGACAAAGTGAGTACTCCATCATCGACCAACTCAATCATACACCTGCAAAGATAACTCTATTATCTCTGATGATGAGTTTGGAACCACATAGGAACACCTTGATGAAGGTTTTGAGCGAAGTGCACGTCCCTCATACTATATCCTAGGAAAAAGTTGAGAGGATCGTTGGTCACATCACGACTAGCGATCACCTCACCTTCACAGATGAAGAACTCCCCCTAGAGGGGTCGAGCCACACCAAGCCCTTGCATATTTCCATCAAATGCAAGGAGTATCGCAGCGCTAAAGTTCTTGTGGATAACGGGTCATCCTTGAACGTGATGCCCAAGTGCACACTTAACAAGTCTACTATCCAGGGAACCCGCTTGCACCCAAGTAGCACTATCATTCGAGCCTTCGACGGATCTAAACGAGAAGTAGTGGGGAAATTAATCTGCCAATTCAAGTCGGACCCACTATCTTCAACGTCGATTTCCACGTGATGGACATTATTCTAGCATATAGTTGTCTCCTTGGCAGACCTTGGATTCATGACGCTAAGGTAGTACCTTCAACGCTCCACCAGAAAGTCAAGTTTATAGTAGATGACAAACTGGTCACGGTCCAAGCAGAAAATGATATCCTGATTAGTGGACCGTCTACCCAACCTTATGTGGATGCGGCTGAAAAGGCCCTTAAAACATCTTTTCAAGTGCTTGAAATTGCCAATGTAGAGAAACTTCCCGGTAATACAAAGGTAGCCCGCATGATGATGAAGCATGGTTACCATCCTGGCCAAGGACTGGGGGTAGACTCCCAAGGAGTGAGGGAACCCCCAGAATTCAGAGATAACCCTTTAAAGTATGACCTAGGATATGACCCTACAAATGGCCGAACTGAAAAGAGAAAAGGGAAGTCTCCCCTTCGAACTCTAAAGCAGATCTTTCAAAGTAGAGGAATGCAAGCGTTAAGAGCTACCCTAGTCATTAGGAGTTCTTTTTCCTTTCTTAAGGGATGTAAATCCAGTGATTGTTATAGATTATCCCCCGGGGCTAGCCTGACCCCGGGCATCTTTTGGGCACATATTACCTTACTAATTAATAAAGAATATATTTCTTACCATTCATTTATTTTCTTGCTATTGCATGTCTAGACCTCGTAATAACCATGTTTAAGAAAACAAAAAAAGAAGAAGAAGAAAAGTGCATCCAAATAATCAAAATGCGTCATCGCCATAATAATCGAGTTGATTCGTTAGAAACACAGAATAAGGTTTTACCTCATCATAATAAAGTCGTGTTTTGCCAATATTGTGTAAAAAAGAAATCAAAAGAAGCCCATAGGAGCCGAAGGCCAAAAAAGAAAGGGAAAGGTACCCGGTAGGAAACCCACTAAGGGGGCTACGCAGAAATTAAGGTCAACCTGCTAGGAAACCCGAACAAAAATAAAGGGTAGCCTAGGCAAAAGTTAGGGTTACAAAATAAGGTCCGCTAGGATTCCCAAAACAAGAAAAAAGGAACCTAGACAAAAGATAGGACTAAAACACAGTATCCTAGTCTGAAAACCTAAAGGGCAGTCTGGAGAAGTCAATCAGCCATAGAAAGCGATGGAAATCGGCTAAGACGCGAACCCTCAAAGAAAAACATTTGTTTAAACATCAGCTTAAACACTCGGACCAACCTTGGCCAACCATTCTTACAAAACCCCTTTTAAATAAAAATCAATCGTCTAAAATACAAGTCGTTGAATAAATAATCCTCTTACTTCTCTTCTCTTGACCCATACTATAATATTCTAACAATTAGTCTAGGAATATGGAGGCATATAATCAACAAGAGGATTGAAATCCCTAGAGTAAGGAAAAAGCGCACCGACATGGCAAAGTGTGCTCCTCAAACCAATAGTTATTCTTCGGTCACGTTAAGTACAGAACAACACAAATAAGTACAGCAAAAACAACTTCAGAGGGACCCCGTCTTCCAAAGACACACCAGTTAATCCTTCTAAAAAATTAATAAAATAACATTATAGGATACCAAACATGAAAACATTCCATGCATAAATGTTTTTGAACAAGGTCCTATATTTTTCCATAAAAAAAACCCTGAAAAAGCAAGATTGCTGTCTCGCTTTTCGTTAAAAGCAAGACGACCTTCCCGTAGGGCAAGACAGTCGTCTCGCATTTCTAGATGGTCGTCTTGAGCCTTGAAAAATGGAGACCGCCGTCCCGAAATCCCAAACAGCGGTCTCGACCAAAATCAAAATTTCTATATACAGGGGGCCTGGGGTTCAGTTTTAAGCACTTCATTCCTGCATCCTCATACACATTCTCCTACATTATTGAGTGTTTTTGTCAAAATGCATCGAGGTGACTCATCTAGATCCCGGAAGAGAGGATGGGGTTCTAGTCCGAGCACATCTGCAGCTTCGGTTCCTCCAGATCCTACCCAGCTTACGCCGCAGCATCAGGCTAGGCTTGAGCACATTAGGGGTTACTCCTGGCACCCCATGCTGATGTTAGAGTTTGGTATCCAGGCCGAGTTCGGCTAGGAGGACGACGTGCGGGGCTATATTCAAAACATCGGGTGGGACATCCTCCTCCAGCTTCCCCCGACCCGCATCTACACACAAGCCGTAATGGAGTTTCTCACCTCCATTACGATGATTGAGATGCCCATGATGTTCCTGGGTGTCCCTCTAGTAAAGATGGTCTCGTACTATATGAATGGGACCTATCGGACCACAACGTTGGACGAGTTCAACGTTGCCATAGGCTTCATCCGGCCCAAGGACACCCTGTCGCCAAAATATCAGGGGGATATCTGTGAATGGCTAGATGCCCTCACAACTGGTAAGATATGGGAGGATCTCACTGGGTCACAGATTTTGCTGGCCGAGATGAAAGGGTTGGCACTTAACCCAGCTCTCCGTATCTGCCACAAGCTGCTGGCGGGGACCATTCATGGGCGGAAGGAAAGTCAGGGAAAGGTTACCCACCCTGATCTTTTCGCACTACACTGCATGCTCTACGGATGCTGGTGTAATCCCAGTTACTTTTTTCTGAAGGCTCTCAAGGACTTCGGGAGCCGCCCCATCTGAGCCATCCACATGGGTCCTCTCATCACCCTGCTGGCCGAGAAATGGGGGTGTCCCGACAGAGAGAACATCCCCTCCACTCTCCGACTTGAGTCCATCAGCGGGTCAATGCTCGTCAGCATGGAGATGCTCATCAGGCACATATCCCAGATGGCCCTTCACCCTGCGCTCGCCATGACCCTGGATATCCAGGATTTGGACACGACGCAGGAGATCCTGATGCCCCCGAAGTTTGAGCAGCAGTAGTAGCAGTAGTACGGGGATGACTTTGTTGGCATGAACCGTCACATGCACGATATGCGCCAGCAGTTGAACCAGATGTCTCTAAGACAATATGTCTTCGAAACGCGCCTGGAAGCCTTTGGCCAGACGCAAGAGGAGATGAGACAGGACATGGGCGTGATTAGGCAAGATTAGCTCGAGATGATCCAGAGGCAGGCGTAACTCCAAAGGCATATGTTCCGCCAGTTCCCCCCTCCAAGGTCGTCTTCGGGCTCGCAGTCAAGTCTGCTGCCGTCTTAGGGATATCATTGTATTAACATTGTACAAATTTTATCACATATAAATAAATTCTTTTGATAAATTTTGTTCCTTTATTGTTTTTCCAAAAAAGCCAGCGTATCAAAAGAAACTAAAAAGTAAAAAGACTTACGCATAATCCGTAAAAGCCAAAATCCAAATCACGAGAAAAAAGATAAACCGCGGAAAAAGGCAGGATTGAATCTGAAACATTAGCCACCTAACAAAGAGAAAAAGGCAAACTGGAAGAATGACCACGTTCACCAAAAATCCCCGACAACCAGCAAAGTCGGATGACAAATACTGAAAGACCAAAACAAAGAATCCCCAACAATCAACAAGCTGGATGGTCATCTGGGAAAGCCCAGAATCCCCGACACACCGGAAGACTTTACCAAAAAAATAAAAAGCATTCATCAAAACAAGAGAGAATTTCTCACAGAACAGGCACATGAGCTAGAGCAATAAGCCGCCACCACCACCAGTCCTATGATGTGGATTACACCAGCCAGATGGGGGGTTCATACCCATCATCCTACGCATGAGCTAGAGCAGTAAGTTGCAGCGAGTCCTACAAAGTGGACCATACCAGCATGATGAGGGGTTTATACTCATCCAATCCTATAATGGTTGTCGCCGCCTTCAAAAAGAGGCGGTCAGAGCGACGTGATGGTTCCGACTTTTCCATTTTTTGCGTTTTCATGGGTGATGTTTCAACGCCTTTAGGTTGTCCGATAACCGGGCTGAACCTAAGGGCGAGGTTTTCGAAAAGGTGTTCTTAGGTCGTCCGATAACTGGGCTAACCTAAGAACTAGTTTGAAAGGGTTCTTATGGAGTCGCCACCGATGTTTTTACCAGAAACATCGAAAAAGGAGGAAAAAGGCGTTGGTTTTCGAAAACCAACTTTGGTCGTTAAAACCAGAGTTGGGTAAGGGAGTTAGTTACATGTAAGGGAAGTGTTAGTTCCCTTACGACTCCCCTTTCAGGTTCCCTATGATGGGCCAGTTATTTTATAGATAAAATAATGAATACATGGCCCTAATGTCTATTATGCAATTTAATTATAAAAATAAAGACAGTAAAAGAGAGGGAGAGAGTGAAAGAACCTCTGAAGCAAGCTTTTTGATTAATTCTCTTGAAAATAGGGTGCATTTTGGCAGCCCTTCGCTCTTACAACGCCGGAAATCTCTCGAAAATGCTATAAAAAGCTCTCTAAGACACTCAAAAACTCTGAAAATGCTTCGGAGGGACTCTAGGAAGAGAATTTGAAGAAAGTGTAGAAGGGAAAGTGGAAAAACTGTGTGAAATAAGGGGGGGGGGGAGTGCTCACTATTTATAGGGATTCATGCCTGTCAGGTCGAGACGGCGGTCTCGACTGGTAAGGTCGAGACGGCAGTCTCGCCATTCGAGACGACAGTCTCGACTTGGGTTGATGAGTATGAACCCCCATCTGATTTGATGAGTATGAACCCCCGTCTGGTAAGCCCCCTTTTGTAAGGCTTGATGAGTACACACCCCCATCTGGTGTTTGACGAATATGAACCCCCGTCTGGTAAGCCCCCTTTTGTAAGGCCTGATGAGTACACATCCCCATCTGGTGTTGAGTCTACTTTGTAGGACTGCTGGTGGTGGCGGCTTACTGCTCTAGCTCATGCGTTGGTTGGGAAACCTTAGGATGCTCCTTTGATGCGGTAGCTGACCCCTTGGTTGACGAGTATGAACCCTCATCTGGTTAAGTGCCTCCGGATGCTCCTTCTTGCGGTAGCTAACCCTTTGGCTGTGGTGGCGGCTTATTGCTCTAGCTCATGCGCCGGTGTTGTGATACTTTCTTTTGTCTTTGCTTTTGTCTTTTCTGGGAGTGGTCGTCTAGTTTTGTGCCGGGAATTACTTTGACTCTTCCGGTGGTCATCCGGCTTGGTGGCTGCCGGGTAGTCTTGTTTATTTGTTGTTCGTCTTTTGTCGGTTGTTGAAGAAACTCTTGGTCAATGTGGTTGACTTGTTTTTTTTAATCATGCCTTTTTCTACGATTATATCTTTTTTCTCACAATTTCGGATTTTGGCTTTTTCGGGATTAAGCGTAAGTCTTTTTTCTTCTTAGTTTCTTTTCGTTACGCTGACTTTTTCGAAAAGAGAGAGCAAAAATGGATGAAATAAAATTTTTATTTATGATAAAATTTTGGTTACAACATTTATTTTTCTAGTACTATCCCTAAAACGGTGGACTTGAGCCGGGAGACGATCCAGGAGGAGGGAATTGCCGGTACATGTGCCTCTGAAATTCTACTTGGTCTCGGATGGCGTCGAGGTGTTCTTGTCGGAACATCGCCAGGTCTTGCCTTATTTCCTCTTGTATCTGGTCGAATGTCTCCATCCTTGTGTCGAAGATGTCCTGTCTTAAGGACATCTGATCATGTCTTAGGGACATTTGGTCGAATTGCTGGCGCAAGCTGTAGAGGTTGTGGTTGATGCCAACAAAGTCATCTGTGTACTACTGGTGTTGCTGATGTTGTTGTTGTTGTTATTGTTGCTGGAAATCCAGGGGTGTCGGGAGATCTTGCATTGCCACTATTTCCTGTAGATCCAGAGTTATTTTCAGTGAGGGGTGGAGGATCAACCGAGACCCTTGGCGGAGCAGCATCCCCATGCTGACCAGGATGGACCCGTTGATAGTCTCGGGTCGAAGGTTGGAGGCCAGTTCTTCCCTGCCGCTGCACCCCCATTTTTCTGCCAGTGAGGTGATGAGGGGAGCCATGAGGATGGCTCCCACGGGACGGCTCCCGAAATCCTTAAGGGCCTTCATGAAGAAGTAGTTGGGGTTGCACCAGCGCCCTTGGCTCATGTAGTAGAGGGCGAAGAGATCTGGGTAGGTGACCTTACCCTGACTCTCCTTCCGCCCGTGGACAGTCCCAGCCAACAGCTTGTGGCAAATGCAGAGGGCGGGAGTGAGTGCGGAGCCCTTCAGTAGGGATGGCAAGGTGTGCATCCTGGTGAGTTCCTCCCACATCTCGCCGGCGGTAAGGGTAGCGGGGCGCTCGTAGATGGCCTCCTGGTATTCCCGAGTCAGGACATCCTCGGGCCGGACGAATCCAATAAACACGTTGAACTCGTCCAAGGTCGTTGTCCGGTACATCCCGTTCATGAAGTATATTACCATCTTCGTCGGTGGGAGGCCCGACACCATGGTGGGAATCTCGCAGTATGCAATGGAGGCAAGGAATTCCATCACTGCCTATGGGTAGACGTGAGTGGGAGGAGACTGGAGCAGGAAGCGCCATCCGATGCTGTCGAGATGGGCGCGGACCTCATCTTCCCAACCGAACTCGGCGAGGATACCGAAGTCCAGCCTCAACATGGGGTGCCAAGTGTACCCCTAAATGTGTTCCAGGAGGGCCTCGTGTGAGGTTGAGAGCTGCGTTGGATCTTGTGGAGTTGGGGTCGTGGAGCTACTGGGGCCATAAGAACCCCTTCTCTTTTTGGATGCTTCTCCTCTATGCATTTTGGTAGTAGGATGCTCAAAAATAGGAGAAAAGAGGGTAGGAGTGTTGGAGAGAGTGTTTGAGAACCCCCTCCAAGGCCCCCTATATATAGGATTTTTGCTGGATTCGAGACAGCCGTCTGGGAAGTCGAGACGGCGGTCTCGATTTTGTGGGATTCAGGACCGCTGTCTGGAACATCGAGACGGCGGTCTCGACTGTGGCTTCTAGCGAGACGGCCCTCTCGCCAAGCGAGAAGGCGGTCTCATTTTTGTCCAAGTCGAGACGGTGGTCTCGGAAGTTGAGACGACAGTCTCGTTTTAGTGTGAATCGAGACGACGGTCTGGGAGGACGAGACGACGATCTCGATTTTTAGATGGATTTTTTTTTTGAAGAAGAAAATAGGAACTTGTTCAAAAAAATTTTATGCATGCAATGTTTTCATGGTTGATATCCTATAATGCATATTTCATTGGTTTTTTAGAAGGATTAACTGGTGTGTCTTGTGGAGACAAGTGCCCTCTGATCTTTTGTTCTTTCTACTGTACTTGGCTTTACCGTTTTGGACTTAGCGTGACCGAAGAATAACATTCCCTTTTTCTTTCTTTTTTGTTTTCTTTTCTTTCTTCTTTTTTGGAGAGCACACTTTGCCATGTTGGTGTCCCTTTTTCTTCACTTTAGGGGTTTCGATCCTCTTGTTGACCATACGCCTCCATATTCCCAAATTAATTGTTAGAATAATGTTGTGAAGGTCAAGAGAAAAGAAGTAAAGGGTAAATTCAATGGCTTGTGTTTTAACAGTTAATTTTGTTTAGAAAAGATTTTGTAAGAATGACTGGCTAAGGTTAGCCTTAGGTGTTTAAGCTTTTGTCTAAGCAAACATTTTTTCTCTTTTGTTTGAATTTGCGTCTTAGCCTATTTCCATTGCTTTTTATGGCTGGTTAATTTCCCTAGATCGCCCTTTGGGTTTTCGAACTAGGATATTGTTTGTTGGTCCTATCTTTTGTCTAGGTTCCTTCTTTTTCTTTTTGTTTAGGGAATCCTAGCAGACCTTATTTTGTAACCCTAACTTTTGCCTAGGCTACCCTTTATTTTTTTTCGGGTTTCCTAACGGGTTGACACTATCTTTTGCGTAGCCCCCTTAATGGGTTTCCTACCGGGTATTTTGCCCTTTTCTTTTGGCCTTTGGCTTTTATGGGATTTTTTTTCACAGTATTGACGAAACACAGCTTTATTCATGGTGTGGTAAAGCCTTATTTTATGCTTCTAATCGACCAGGTTGATTGTAATGTCAATGGTAAATTTTGATTATTTGGACGCGCTTTGATTCTTTTCTTTTCTTTTTTATTTAGACAAGGTTATTATGAGGTCTAGTCATGAAATAGCAAGAAGAGAAGCAGATAGTAAGAAGTGTATTCTTTATTAATTAATAAAGGAATATGTGCCCTGAAATGCCCGGGGGTCGGGCTAGCCCCGGGGGATAATCTCTAACAATCATTGGGTTTACATCCCTTAAGCGAAGAAAAAGATCTCCTAATGACTAGGGTAGCTCTTGACGCTTGCACCCCTCCGCTTCGGAATATCTGTTTGAGCCGCCGTCAAAAAGAGGCGGTCGGAGCGACACGATGGTTCCGACTTTTCCATTTTTTGCATTTATATGGGTGATGTTACAACGCCTTTAGGTTGTCCGATAACCGGGTTGAACCTAAGGGCGAGGTTTTTGAACAGGTGTTCTTAGGACGTCCGATAACCGAGTTGACCTAAGAACTAGTTTGAAAGGGTTCTTATGGAGTCGCCACCGATGTTTTTACTGGAAATATCGAAAAAGGAGGAAAAAGGCGTTGGTTTTCGAAAACCAACTTTGGTCGTTAAAACTAGAGTTGGGTAAGGGAGTTAGTTACGTGTAAGGGAAGTGTTAGTTCCCTTACGACGCCCCTTTCGGGTTCCCTATGATGGGCTAGTTATTTTATAGATAAACTTTCGAAAAGACGCTTTTATCGTTTTAGTAGCGGAATTAAAAAATGACTACATGGCCCTAATGTCTATTATGCAATTTAATTATAAAAATAAAGACAGTAAAAGTGAGGGAGAGAGGGAAAGAACCTCCGAATCAAGCTTTTTGATTAATTCTCTTGAAAATAGGGTGCGTTTTGGCAGCCCTTCGCTCTTACAATGCCGGAAATCTCTCGAAAACGCTGTAAAAAGCTCTCTAAGACACTCAGAAACTCTAGAAATGCTTCGAAGGGACTCTAGGAAGAGAATTTGAAGAAAGTGTAGAAGGGAAAGTGGAAGAACCGTGTGAAATGAGGGGGGGAACGTTCACTATTTATAGGGATTCGCGCCTGTCAGGTCGAGATGGCGGTCTCGACTGGCAAGGTCCAGACGGTCTCGCCATTCGGGACGACGGTATCGACTTTTCAAGTGACGAAAAGGTCTTCTTGCCAAACGGGAGGGGGGTCTCGCCATTGGCAAGTGGCGAGACATCTGTCTTGCCAAACGAGACGGTGGTCTCGACTTGCGTCAATGGCGAGACGGCGACCCTGAAAAACAAGACGGCGGTCTTGACTCCTTAAGGTGAAAATCCTTATTTTTATACAGAAAATCCTTCCTACTCTAACATGGGGCCTAACAGTCTCTGCTAGTGGCTTTTTAGGCTTCGTCCATCTTCAAATAGTAGGTTTTCTACTCTTATTTTGAGGTCGGGCAAGATTTGGGGTCTACAATGGTGAACTACAAACGCTACCAACAGGATGGGGTTTTATACTCATCAACCGAGGGGTCAGCTACCGCAAGAAGGAGCATCCTGAGGTTCTACCACTTGTCAACAGAGGGGTCGGTACCGCAAGGAGCATCCCAAAGCTACAAGCAACCGAATGGGGGTTCATACTCATAAACCGAAGGGTCGGCTACCGCAAGAAGGAGCATCCTTAGGTTCTACCACATGTCAACCAAAGGGGTCGGCTACTGCAGGAAGGAGCATCCCGGATGCATACACACATTTTTCGTCTAGAGGGTCGGCTACCGCAAGAAGGAGCATCCGAAGGACACCTGGGCAAGAGGGTTAACTCCTACCCCCTCCACCCGATCTTTTTGGCATAACATGCCAACAGTCGGCTAGTCAGGTGAAGGGGGGGCAACTGTAGGCCCCAAATCTTGCCCGAACTCAAAATAAAGAGCAGAAGACCTTCAATTCGAAGATGGGAAAGACCTAAAAAGGTCCCTAGGATAGACTAATAGGCCCCATATTAGAGTAGGAAGGTTTTTTTGTACAAAAAAAAATAAGGAATTCCACCTAGAAGGCTGAGACTGTCGTCTTGCTTGGCGAGACCGCCGTCTCGCCATCGGCAAAGGGCGAGACAGTCGTCTCACCACTTGCCAATGGCGAGATCGACGTGTCATTTGGCGAGACGACCTTCTCGCCACTCGCCATTTGTCAAGGGCGAGACTGTCGTCCTGTTTGGCGAGACGGCCGTCTCGACCTGACAGGCGCGAATTCCTATAAAAGGAGGGTGCGTCCCCCTCCTTTTCACAACATTCTCCAATTTCCCTTGTACAACTTTTTCAAATTCTTCTCCTAGGATCTCTCCGAAGCATTTCCTAAGTTTCTTAGCATTCTTAGAGGATATTCTGTAGTGTTGCGAGGAAGAACGACCAACGTTATAGTGTGACGGATTGCCAAAAAGCACCCTACTTCAAGAATATTAAATACGAAAGCTTGTTTATAAGGTTTCCATACTTTCTCTCTTTCTTTTACAACTTTTTCTTTACATTTATTCGTGCATTAGCTGTTAGGGCCATGTAGTCAATATTTTAAATTTCGCAAATAAATAAAGGGTAAAAGCATCATTTTAAAGGTTTATTTATGAAATAAATGACCCATCATAGGGAACCCGAAAGCGGCGTCGTAAGGAAGCTAATACCTTCCCTACGCGTAACTAACTCCCTTACCCAACTCTGGTTATAATGGCCAAAGTTGGTTTTTCAAAACCAACGCCTTCCTTTTTTTCCTTTTCCAATGTTTTCGGATAAAACATTGGTGGCAACTCCAAAACCCATTTTCGAAATCCTCGCCTTTAGGTCCATCCCTGTTATCGGACAACCTAAAGGCGTTGTAACATCACTTTAAAACGCGAGTTGAAGTTGGAAACCATCGCGTCGCTCTGACCGCCTCTTTTGACGGCGGCGACACCGCCTCATCAGGCTACTCTGATGGCAAAAGGGCATATCCAGGGATGGAGAGTTATAATGCTAGAAGACCATCTGTCCTCTTTGGCTGATAAAGCAGATTGGTTTATCTTCAACAAAACCCTTGCTCTGATTGTGTTTCAGACCTTACTATTTCCCTTTCTGCTTGACACTGTAGATCAGGCCATTATGGATGCCTTCTTCGCCTGGGATGTACACTCAAAGAGTCCCTTGCCTGCACTTCTTGCCGACACCTTCCTTTCAGTTGAATTCTATCATCAGAAACAAGGAAGAACACTCAGATGTTTCTCTTTGTTGTTATTCATTTGGGGTATCACACACTTCTATGCCTCGAGCCACATGGGGATCTTCCCCGATCCTTTGAGAAGCTTCTCAAAGATCCCTCTCGGCAGACGTCTAACTATGGAGTGGAAGGTCGAGTTGGAACAATGGAACATCAACCACCTATCTTGGGCTTGTCCTTGGTTTCGATCCAGCCTTATCCTCATCAAATGCGGAGACTATCCGAGCATACCACTGTTGGGCCTCAGGGGTTTCATAGCCTACTCCCCAAAGGTGACTATGAGACAAATCATGAGAACCCAAACCGTGCCATCACGGAAAGAGCTCGGAGGACTATGTTTCTTCGGAGACCCAAACTCACTGGCCATATGGAGAGCATGGGAGAGACCAGTCTACATAGGAGATAGAGAGCTAGGCAAAGCTCGAGTGGCTGTCTCTAGTGACTACGAGGAATGGAGAAGAAGCAGAGGGATGTCACAACCATCCGCTCCACCCATTGTGCCATCAGTAAAGGAAGAGCTCCAAAATCAAGTCGAAGCCTTGACCCAAAGGATAGAAATCATGGGAGCCTAGATGAGGGCCCTTGAGGAGAAAGAACAAGAATCTATCCTTACCATTGATGGTCTGCAAAGACAATGCAAGAAGAAGGACCAAGAGATAGAGCACCTCAAGGACAAATGTGCTTACTTCAACGAGGAGGTTATCCGAGCATCCAAAGTTCCAAAACTCAACCCAGATAATCAACTCCAAGAAATGACTACCAAGTTAGCACACCTTGAGGCTGAATATGCAAAGCAGGCACAGACGACCAAGATGATGCACAACGGAGGTTGGAGACCACCTAGAGACTCAACAGAAGCCTTACTGAGCTATGTTGCAAAGAAAGAGATGGGTTAGCTCAGTATGACCAAGTGTTGCAAGAAAAAGACCGAGCCATCGAGAAACTCGACAACTTACAAGCCTTAGTCGTTTATCAAGAGGAGAAAATAAAAGAGGCTCAAAAGTACAGTGAAGATATGAGCCAAGCAGTCCATCGGCAGTTCGAAGTACGGGAAGCCAAAGTGGAATTACGTAGGAATCAGAACCCACCTATGGGTTTCTTTAGGCTTTTCCATTTCCATTAGAATGTGCTTCGTATCATGGTATAGGGGAATGTACACTTGTCCTCGATAAATAAAAATACCCTTTTTTGTTTATCTTTACAACTGTCTACAACATTCATAAGTTGCATACATTCATACATCTCTCTTTCACTTTTAATTAATAAGATAATAAAAAGGAAAGGTTAACTGGTGAGTTTCCGTAAATCAGAATAATGGAGAGGAAACCACTTGTCATCAGTTATCCCCAACGGCTAAGCCACCTAAAGAAGACAATAAGCCTCAATCGTTGGTAATCACAGTCAATAAAGAAGAGGGGGCGAGGACACCATTACGTCTATTTATGCCTTATCCTTTCCCTTATGAATCAAATAAAGTTATACCTTGGAGATACGCAGTAAACGAAGATATTTCCAATATATCTGGCATTGGGGGCATGACTAGAATCGGACAGATCTACTCCCCCAAGGAGTCACAAGAAAACGCCCCCAAAAATAAAGAGAAAAATAAAGAGACTGAAGAGGGAAATAAGACGGAATCCAAGGAGGAGACTGATGAGTCACTCCAGTTTATAAGGCAAAGTGAGTACTCCATCATAGACCAACTCAATTGCACGCCTGCGAAGATAACTCTATTATCATTAATAATGTGTTTGGAACCACACCGGAATACACTGCTCAAGGTCTTGAACGAAGCCTATGTGTCGCATACTATATCCCAGGACAAGTATGAAGGGATCGTTGGTAGCATCACTGCCAATGATCATCTAACCTTCACAAATGAAGAACTCCCTCCCAAAGGGTCAAGCCACAACAAACCCTTGCACATCTCTGTGAAGTGCAAGGAGTACCTCATCTCCAAAGTTCTTGTGGACAATGGGTCGTCCTTGAATGTACTGCCTAAGTGCACTCTTGACAAGCTGACAATTCAAGGAACCCATATGCGCCCCAGCAACACTGTCATTCGAGCCTTTGACGGGTCAAGACGTGAAGTAGTGGGGGAGATCAATCTGCCAATCCAAATAGGCCCCATTATCTTCAATGTAGACTTCCACGTGATGGATATCACTCCTACTTATAGTTCTCTCCTTGACACGCTTTGGATTTATGACGCTAAGGTGATACCTTCAACGCTCCACCAAAAAGTCAAGTTTGTGATAGGTGACAAGCTGGTCACAGTTCAAGCTGAAGACGACATCTTGATCAGTAAGCCGCCTACCATACCTTATGTGGATGCAGCTGAAGAGGCCCTTGAAACCTCCTTTCAAGCGCTTGAAATCGCCAATGTTGAAAGACTTCCCAACAATATGAAGGTGGCCCACATGATGTCAAAGTATGGATATCGCCCAGGCCAGGGGCTCGGTACGATTTCCCAAGGAATAAGGGAGCCACTTGATTTCAAAGACAATTCTTTGAAGCATGGCCTAGGGTACAACCCTACAAAAGATTGAGCTACAAGAAGAAAGGGAAAGTCTCTCCTCCGCCCACTGTATCAGACATTTCGAAGTGGAGGGGAACAAGTGTCAAGAGCAGCTTTAGTCATTAGGTGTTCTTCTTCCGATTTTAAGGAATGTAAATCCAATGACTATTAGAGATCACTCCCCAGGGTAAGCCTGACCCCCGGGCATTTTTAGGGCACATATTTCCCTTTTAATCATAAAGAATGCAATTCTTACTATCAGCTTCTTTTCTTGCTATTCATGTCTATACCCCATTTTTAACCATGTGTTAAACAAACGTTTTCAAAAAGAGTCTAAAATAAAAATGCGCTATCATCAAAAAGCAAAAATTAGCCATCATTGATTGATTAGAAACACAAGAAAGGTTGTACCCCCATTATAACAAAGCTTGTTTCGCCTATGTTGTGCAAAGAGAAAACAAAAAATAAAAGAAGCTCATAGAAGTCAAAGGCCAAAAAAAAGAGAAAGGGAAAATCACCCGGTAGGAAACCCACCAAGGGGGCTACACAAAAGTTAGGGTCAACCCGCTAGGAAACCCGAACAACAATAAAGGGTAGCCTAGGCAAAAGATAGGGTTACAAAATAGCGTCCGCTAGAATTCCTAAAACAAAATAAAAAGGGAAGCCTAGACAAAAGTTAGGAAATAGCACAACATCCTAGATTGAAAACCAGAAGGGCGGTCTAGGGAAGTCAATAAGCCATAATAAAGCTCCACGGAATAAACAACTAAAGATGCAATTCCATAAATAAAACGTTTGTTTAAACTAATGCTAAACAATTCAACCTACCATGGCTAGCCATTCTTACAAAAACCTTTTTCAAAAATAAAAATCCCTTCTAAAATACAAGCCTTCAAATTAATTGTCCCCTTCCTTCTTTTCTCTTGACCCTTATCACTACGATATTCTAGTGATTAATTGGGTAATATGAAAAATAGTGATCAATAGGAGGATTGAAATTCCTAAATAAAGGAAGAAGTGCATTAACATGACAAATAGCTCTTCAATTCAATTATTCTTTGGTCCTGCTGAATCCAGAACAAAAAAAACGGTATAGCTAAACACGACATCAAAAGAGTTTCATCGTTAAAAAACACATAAGTTAATCCTTCTAAAAATATTAACTGAAATAGTATGATAGGACGCATATCATAAGCACTACATGCATAGATGTTGATGAATAGGGTCCTATCTTTTCTTAAAAAAAAAAAAAAAACAAAAACTCAAAAACCCAGACGGTCGTCTCGTCATTCATGAATGGCGAGATGGTCGTCTCAGTATCGCAGACGGTCGTCCCGGGTTGCCGTTAGGATGAGACGTCCGCCCCAAATCCTGGATGGCCGTCTCGACCTTCAAAATTTTGCCTATATATAGGCGCGTCCGGGGCAGTTCCAATGCATCCCATTCCTGCATTCTCTCCTCATTCCATACCTCTTCTTGCATATCTGAGTGTGGTTGAGTAATAATGCATCAAGGAGAATCCTCCAGACCTAGAAAGCATGGTCGGGGACCAACCCGAGGTGCTCCGGCTCCGCAAGCGCCACCAAATCCTACTCAGCTCATGCCTCAGCACTAGGCCAGGCTCGACAACATTCAGATCTACGCTTGGCACCCCATGCTTTAGCTAGATTTCAGCATCCTGACCATGTTCAATTGGGATGAGGACGTAAGGAATTACATCCATAACATCAGGTGGGATTTCCTCCTAGGAGCTCCTCCTGCCCGCATTTTTCGAGAGGCTACGATGGAGTTCCTCGCCTCCGTGACACTGGTAGACATGTCGACCATGTACCCAGGTGTCCCTCTGGCAAGGGCACTCTCCTACTTCATGAATGGGGCATACAAAACGATGATGTTGGATGATTTCAAAGTCATCTTGGGCTTCAACCAGCCAACAGACAATCTAACCCCAAAATACCAAGGCATGCTCTGCGAGAGACCAGCTGCCCTCACGACCAGTGAAATCTGTGAGGACCTCACTGGATCCCAGATCGTGTCGGCCCAACTGAAGGGATCAGCCCTGAGTCCACCTCTCTACATCTGCCATAAGCTGCTGGTAGGGACGATAGATGGACAAAAAGAGAGTCAGGGTAAAATCACCTAACCTGACCTCTTCGTCATCCATTGTATATTCCAGGGGTATAGGTGCAACCCAGGATATTTTGCTCCTTAAGGCACGGAAGGATTTCGGGAGCCGCCCCACAGGGACCATCATGATAGCTCCCTTCATCACTCCCCTGGCCGAGCGATGGGGATGTGCTAACGGGGAAGACATACCCTCGACCCTCCGACCCGAGCCTATTAATGGGTCGATGCTCGTTCACATGGGCATGCTCATTAGGCAAGGATCTGAGGTGGTACTGCACCCGACACTCGCCATGACGCTTGACATCCGGGATTTGGATGAGTCGGATGACATTCCCATGCCCCCAGAGTTCCAGCAACAGTAGCGGCAGTACGGAGACGACATTACCAGTGTCCACCAGCACATAGACATCGAGTCCCAGATCCTCTGCCAACAGTTGGACCAGATGTCCCTAAGGCAGAACACCTTTGAACTATAGCTGGAGTCATTTGGTCAGAGGTAGGAGGGACTCGCCCAGAGCGTAGAAGCGATGTAGACCCCAAATCTTGCCCAGTCTCAAAATAAAGAGTAGAAGACCTCCTATTCGAAGATGGACAAAGCCTAAAAAGCCACTAGGAGAGACTATTAGGCCCCATATTAGAGTAGGAAGACTTTTCTGTACAAAAAATAAGGATTCCCACCTTAAGAGATTGAGAACGTCGTCTCGCTTTTTGGGACCGCTGTCTCGCTGAATGGCAAGTCGAGACCGCCGTCTGGAAAGTCGAGACCAGCGAGACGGCCCTCTCGTCATTTGGAAAGTCGATACCACTGTCTCGCCAAATGAGACGGTGGTCTCGCCATTTGTCAAAGTCGAGACCGCCGTCCCGAATGGCGAGACGACCGTCTCGACCTTGCCAGGCGAGACGGTCGTCTCGAGCTGACAGGCGCGAATTCCTATAAATAGGGGGCGCTCTCCCCTTCATTTTACACAGTTCTTCCATTCTTCCTTCTACACTTTCTTAGAATTACTCCTTTAGAGTCCCTCCGAAGCATTTCCGGAGCTTCAGAGTGTTTTAAGAGAGTTTTTATAGCAAAAAAGTGGCATTGTAGAGCAAAGGGTTGCCAAAACACACCCTATTTTTTACGAGAATTAATCAAAGCTTGCTCCGGAGGTTTCTTCACTCTCTCCCTCTCTTTTATTGTCCTTTTTTACTTACATTAAATTGTGCAATAGCTACTAGGGCCATGTAGTCATTATTTTAATTATGCAAATAAAAAGGGTAAAAGTGTCATTTCAAAAGTTTATTTATAAAATAACTAGTCTGTCATAGGGAACCCGAAAGGGGCATCGTAGGGGAGCTAATACCTCCCTTACACGTTAGTAACTCGCTTACCCAATTATGGTTTTAACGACCAAAGTTGGTTTTTCTTAAAAAACCAACGCCTTTTTCTTTCCTTTTTCGATGTTTCTGGTAAAAACATCGGTGGTGACTCCATAAGAACTCTCTCAATCTTGCTCTTTGGTCAGCCTGGTTATCAGACAATCTAAGAGCTCCCTTTTTAAAACCTCGCCCTTAGGTTCAGCCCGGTTATCGGACAACCTAAAGGCGTTGTAACTCCATCGATATAAAATGCGAAAAATGGAAAGTCAGAACCGTCGCGTCGCTCTGACCGCCTCTTGTGACGGCGGCAACAGATGGCGACTCCACTGGGGAAGCCTAGAGAGTTGATCTCATTAAGTGATGGGCTAGCTTGATAAATAAACTTAGAAATTTTGCTTTTACCCTACCTTGTATTATAACATGCTTTAATTGTTTGGATTTAATAACTGTTGTTTGTTTATTTTATGCAATTGTTTGAAATAAAAATTGTACCCAAACCTTTGAACACAATAGTTCCCTCTATACCCGGGGGCAAGTGAGAAATCCATAGGGAGTGGGTGGCAGGTACGGTTTGTCGTAGTGAGGGCCATGTGCCCACCAGTATGATCGGAAACCACCACTCAAGGTGATAACCTTCCTCTTTTGGCACAAAGACTGACTATGGCCTTAGTGCTAAGCATGGTCGGAAGGCTGGAGAGTGGGGACCCTATAATGGGGGCACCTTGGGGGCCTAAGCCTTGGTGAGAACAGTTAGAACCTACCCTTGCCAATGCACTTTTCTATAGGAAAACCCTACCTCGTGATTAAAAAGACTTCTCGCCTGATCGCGGATAAGTGAATTGTATATGCATTTATTTGTTGCATTTGATTGCATAGCATAACCAAACAACAAAAAAGTCACAAAAGAAAAATATTTTTTATAATAAACGCCCTTATCTCGGATAGTCTGTCTTTTAGCTAGCCTGACTTCAGGTTCTTTGCAAGCTAAGTAGTCACGCAGTCCAATAGAAGAGATAAGGGACACTAATATTCTTTCACAATAAACCATTTTATCTCGGACAGTCTGCCTTTTAGCTAGCCTGACTTCAGGTTTTTTGTAAGCTAACACTAGTGGAAAAATATGATTCTATGACGACATTTTATCACGGTTGTAATCCACCCGTCATAGTATATAGGGCAGTGGCATTTTTGTAATAATATTATGAATTTTTTATGTCGGTTGTTATGTAACCGACATGGTATGTGGGCAAATTCACTTTTTATGTCGGTTAAATTTTAACCGATATAGAAAGTACTTTCTATGTCGGTTAAAATTTAACCGACATAAATAGTGAACTTTTTATGTCGGTTAAAATTTAACCGACATAGAATGTGAACTTTTTATGTCGGTTAAATTTTAACCGGCATAGAAAGTGTATATTAAATAAAAAAATTAAATATATAAGTATATAAATATTTATATATCAAAATATATAAATATATTTGTATTTATATATTTTGTATATAAATATAATTTATTTGTAAGTTATGTATCGAAATTCGTAGTAGTTTAGTGCTTGGAGTATCGGTGTCCAACTCTAAGGTACTAGGTTCGAATCTTGCAGAGACAAATCTCTTAAATAGATAATAAAATAATATATTATAAAGTATAATAAAAATATAATATGAATAGATAATAAAATAATATATTATAAAGTATAATAAAAATATAATATGAATAAATAAATAAAAATCGTACTAGTGTAGTGGTTGGTCTAATTCTAGACTCTAATGTACTGGGTTCGAATCCTACCAGTGACAATTTTTGTTAAAAGCCCATTACTTTCTATGTCGGTTCATCACAACCGACGTAAAAAGTCATACTTTTTATGACCCCTGTATCTATGTCGCCTCTTTAACTGACGTAAAAAGCTTATTTTAATTGACATAAAAAGCCTTTTTTACACTAGTGTAAGTAGTCACACAGTCCGATAGAAGAGATAAAAGGCTCTAAAATAAAAATAAAATCAAATAAAGACCCAAATCAAATAAATGGGACCTTGTTCATAAACATTAAATCATCCATATAGGTATTTTACTTTTTTGAAAATAAATACGCAAATACCATCATACATCATGTAGAAATAAAACATGATAAACATTTAGGTAAAAACAAACACTTGCATGCATACCCACAATAAGCATCATGTTCATAAAACATGCATTTTGGTTTTTAGAAAATGGAGGGGACTAGTAGACAATTGAAGAAAGTGGACATTCCTCGGTACCATACTGAGAAGCTGGAATGGCTTTGCACGATAATGCCACCAGAGGTCTGCTCTGACTTCGAAAAATCCTATGGACGGATTCTCGACCTGTTGAAGATCTGTGTCGATCCCATTTTTATCAGGGTTCTAGTTCATTTCTGGAAGTCTAGTCTGCAATGCTTCAAATTCCCGCAGTTCGATATGGTGCCTACTTTGGAAGAGTATGAGATTATGCTAAAATGGCCCAAATCAGCCAGGGTCTATATTCGCCACGGGGCATATACTTCTGCAGCACAAATCGCTGCCATCATCCGATTGTCATTCCGGTAGACTACCCTGATAGAGAAAGGGAATATCTAGGGTTGGAAAGTCTCAATGTTAGAAGACCATTTGTCCTCTTTGGCTGAAAGGGCAGAATGGGTTGCTTTTAACAAAACCCTGACTCTAATCATATTTGGAACAATCTTGTTTCCCTTCCATATCGACACAGTAGACCAAGCCATCATGGACGCCTTCTTCGCTTGGGACGTGAACTCGAAGAGTCCCTCGCCTGCACTTCTTGCCGACACCTTGCTCTCGGTGGAATTTTGTCACCAGAAGTAAGGAAAAACACTTCGATGTTGCTCTTCACTACTATTCGTGTTGGGTATCACACATTTCTACGCCTCTAGTCACATGGGGATCTTCCCCGACCCTTTGAGAAGCTTCTCCAAGATCCCTCTCCATCGACGCCTGACCCTAGAGTGGAAGGTCAAGTTGGAACAGTGGGACACCAACCAATTATCCTGGGTTTGCCCTTGGTTTCAACCCGGCCCAGTCCTCATCAGATGTAGAGATTATCCGAGCATACCGTTGATAGGACTCAGGGGTTGCATAGCCTATTCGCCGAGCATGGCTATGAGACAACTCATGAGGACCCAAACTGCAATATCCCGAGAGGAGCTCAGAGGACTGTGTTTCTTCGGAGACCCATGCACTGTTGCTAATTCACTGGTTGTGCGAAGAGCATGGGAGAAACCAATCTTTATGGGATATAGAGAGCTAGGAAAAGCTCGAGTAGCTGTCTCCAGTAACTATGAGGAATGGAGATGAAAAAGAGGGATGTCGCAACCATCCACCTCACTTGCTACACGTTCAAACGGTGAAGAGCTGCAAACCCAAGTCGATGCCTTGACCCGGAGGATAGAAATCATGGGAGCCCAGATGAGGGCCCTTGTAGAAAGAGAGCAAGAATCTATCCTCACCATAGACGATCTACAGAGGTAATGCAAGAAAAAGGATCATGAAATAGAGTGTCTCAAGGACCAGTGTGTTGATTCTAACGAGCAAGCTATCCAAGCATCCAAAGCTGCTAGAACCATCTCGGATAACCAACTTCAAGAAATATCTGCCGAATCAGCACACCTTGAGGCCGAATGCACAAAACAGGCTTAGACGATCAAGGATTTGCTACAAGACCTCACAAGTACTCGGTCAGAAATACGCCAAGAACGAGAGGCCAACCAGAGGCTCAATAGAAGTCTCACTGAGCTACGCTGCAAAGAAAGAGACGGGCTAGCTCAGTATGGTCAAGTACTACAAGAAAAGGATCGAGCCCTTGCAAAGCTTGACGAGCTACAAGCCTTGGTCGTCCATCAAGAGGCAAAAGTTAAAGAGGCTCAAAAGTACAGTGAAGATATGAGCCAGGCGGTCCAAAAGCAAACCGAAGCACTCGCTCGTCACATCCGGGAAGCCAAAAGAGAATTGCATAGAGATCAAGACCCGCCTGTGGGTTTCTTTAGGCTTTTTCGTTTCTGTCAAAAGTTGCTTCATAGTATGGAATAGGGGAATGTACACTTTCTATGAATGTATATAAAATTTTCTTATTCAACAATTGTCTACTTGTATACATTTTATTCATTTTCATATTTAATTTCCCCTCCTTCATTGTTAATAAACAAAATAATAAAAAGGAAGGATTAACTAACACGTCTTCCAAATCAGAAGAATGGAGAGAAAACCGCTCTTAATCAAGTTCTCCCCAATGGTTGATCCACCACAAGAGGATAATAAGCCTCGACCGTTGGTCCTCGAAATCAATAAGGAAGAGGGGGCAAGGACGCCCGTGCAACTATTTATGCCACGTCCTTTCCCCTACGAATCAAATAAAGTTGTACCATGGAGATATGGGGAATCTTCACCAATAAAGGAGGATATCTCCAATATAGCCGGCATTGGGGGCATGACCAGAAGTGGAAGTATCCACTCTCCCAGGGAGTTACAAGAGGGAACCCCCAGAATTCAAAGATAACACCTTTAAGTACGCCCTAGGATATGACCCTACAAAGGGCCGAGCAGAAAGAAGAGAAGGGAAGTCTCCCCTCCGCACACTCAAACAGATATTCAGAAGCAGAGGGATGCAAGCGTCAAGAGTTACCCTAGTCATTAGGAGATCTTTTTCTTTGCTTAAGGGATGTAAACCCAATGATTGTTAGAGATTATCCCCCGAGGCTAGCCTGACCCCCAGGCATTTTTGGGCACATATTCCTTTACTAATTAATAAAGAATACATTTCTTACTATCCGCTTCTCTTCTTGCTACTTCATGTCTACACCTCATAATAACCTTGTCTAAACAAACAAAAGAAAGGAAGAATAAAAGTGCATCCAAATAATCAAAATGTACCATTTCCATAATAATCAAGCTGATTGATTAGAATCACAAAATAAGGTTTTACCTCACCATAACAATAAAGTCGTGTTTCGCCAATATTGTGTAAAAACAAAAAAAAAGGAAAAAGCCCATAGAAGCCAAAGGCCATAAGAAAAAGGCAAAATACCCGGTAGAAAACCCATTAAGGGGGCTATGGAAAAGATAGAGTCAACCCTTTAGGACACCCGAACAAAATAAAGGGTAGCCTAGGCAAAAGTTAGGGTTACAAAATAAGGTTCGCTAGGATTCCCTAAACAGAAAATAAAAAGGAAGGAACCTAGACAAAAGATAGGACCCAAAACATAATATCCTAGATCGAAAACCCAAAGGGCGATCTAGGGAAATCAATCAGCCATAAAAGCAATGGAAATAGGCTAAGGCGCAAGTCCACAAAGAAAAATGTTTGCTTAGACAAAAGCTTAAACACTTAGGCCTAACCTTAGCCAACCATTCTTACAAAATCTTTTCTGAATAAAATCAACCGTCTGAAACATAAGCCGTTGAATTTATCCTCTACTTCTTTTCTCTTGACCCTCACAACATTATTCTAACAATTAGTCTGTGAATATGGAGGCGTATAATCAACAAGAGGATTGAAATCTCTTAAGCAAAGAAAAAGGGCACCAACGTGACAAAGTGTGCTCTCCAAAAAAAAAGGGTCATTCTTCGGTCACATTAAGCCCGGAACGGTACAACCAAATACAGCAGAAAAGCAAAGATCAGAGGGCCCCCATCTATAAGACACACCAGTTAATCCTTCTGAAAAAACTAATGAAGTAATCATTATAGGACATCAAACATGAAAACATTGCATGCATAAAATGTTTTTGAACAAGGTCCTATTTTCTTCACACAAAAAAATCAGCTAAAATTCGAGACCGCCGTCCCAACCCTTGAGATCGTCGTCTCGCTTTGGACACAAACGAGACCGCCTTCTCGCTTGGTGAGAATGCCGTCTCGCCATAGGACCAAAATGAGACCGTCGTCTCGAAGTTCCAGATGGAGGTCCCGAGTCCTGTGAAATCGAGACCACCGTCCCGAAATCCCAGACGGCGGTCTCGATCCCAAAACGAAAATCTATAAATAGGGGCCTTAGGGGGTTGGTTTTGTGTACTCCTTCCTGCATTCCCACATACATTTCTTCCATTTTTGGGCACTTTCTCATCAAGATGCATAGAGGCGAATCTTCCAGAAAGAGGGGAAGGGGTTCTGGCCCAAATACTTCTACGGTCCCAATCCCGCCGGACCTGACCCAACTCTCACCCCAGCATCAGGGATGTCTAGAGCATATCCAGGGTTATGCATGGCATCCCATGCTGAAGATGGACTTCCACATCCTTGCCGAGTCCGGATGGGAGGATGACGTACGGGCGTACTTCGACAACATCGGGTGGGGCTTCCTCCTCCAGTCTCCCCCCACACGCATCTACCCGTAGGCAGTGATGGAGTTCCTTGCCTCCATCACGTACTTCGAGCTCCCCACGATGATACCAGGCCTCCCACCGATCAAGATGGTGTCTTACTACATGAACGGGTCGTACCAGACGATGATGCTAGACAAGTTCAACGTGTCTATTGGCTTCGTCCGGCCTGAAGACATCCTGACCCTGGAGTACCGGGGTGCCATCTGTAAGTGGCCTCCTACCCTCACGGTCGGTGAGATGTGGGAAGATCTCACCGGGATGCGCGTCCATTCGTCCCTACTGAAAGGGTCCACGCTCACTCCCGCTCTCCGCATCTGCCAGAAGCTGCTGGCAGGAACTCTCCACAGGCGGAAGGAGAGCCAGGGGAAGGTCACCCATCCGGACCTCTTCGCCCTTCACTGCATAAGCCAGGGGTGCCGGTGCAACCCCGACTATTTCTTCGTGAAGGCCCTTAAGGATTTTGGGTGCCATCCTGTGGGAGCCATCCTCATGGGTCCTCTCATCACCCCACTAGCTGAAAAGTGGGGTTGCCAGGGCAGAGAGAGCATCTCCTCCGATCTTCGACCCGAGTCTATCAGTGGGTCCATGCTTGTCAGCATGGGGATGCTGATCCGCCAAGGATCCCGGTTAGCCCTCCACCCCTCGCTAGCCATGACCCTAGACCTCCAGGACCTGGTGGCGATGCAAGACCTCCCAACACCCCCGGAGTTCCAGCAACAACAACAGCAACAGTACGGGGACTATTTTGCTGGCATCAACCGCAACATCTACGAGCTACGCTAGCAGTTCGACCAAATGTCCCTAAGGTAGGATGTCTTCGAGACGTGAATGGAGACCTACGGCCAGGTACAGGAGGGGATGAGACAAGACCTGGCACTACTCCGACAAGAACATCTCGGCTCAGTCCAAAGCCAGGAAGAGTTTTAGAGACATATGTATCGGCAGTTCCCTCCTCCCGGATCATCTCCCGGCTCGAGCCCGCCATAGTCTTAGGGATATTACCCAAAAATAATTGTTGTAATAAAATTTTATCATAAATAAAATTCCTTTCATTCACTTTTCTCTCTTTTCGAAAAAAGTCAGCGTAACAAAAAAGAGACTAAAATGTAAAAAGACTTACGCTTAGTCCCGAAAAAGCCAAAATCCGAAATCGCGAGAAAAAAGATAAAACCGCGGAAAAAGGCAGGATTAAAAACCAAAAACAAAAGCCAAGACAGATTAGCAAGTCAACCACATTGACCAAGAATTTTTTTCGATGACCAGCAAAGTCGAACTACAAAACAAGATTACCCGGCAACCAACAAGCTAGATGACCATCAGAAGATTCGAAATAATCCCAGGCAAAAACTGGATGACTACTCCAGAAAAGTCAAAAACAAAAAGCAAGAGAACGCATCTCAGCACCAGTGCATGAGCTAAGGAGCAATAAGCCGCCACCACCACCAGTGCTATAAAGTGGACTGTACCAGCCTGATGGGAAGTTCATACCCATCAACTTGCGCACGACGTGCACCTGATCTGCACACGAGCTAAACCAGTAAGTCGCAATCGGTCCAACGCAGAGGACCATACCAGCCTGATGGGGGGTTTATACTCATCCAGCCCTACGCACAGTGGGTTGCACATACCAGCCTGATGGGGGGGTTCATACTCATCCAGCCTACGCACAGTGGGTTGCAACTACCAGCCTGATGGGGGGTTTATACTCATTTAGTCCTACGCACAGTGAGCTGCAACTACCATCCTGATGGGGGGTTTATATTCATCAACCGAAGGATCGACTACCGTCAGAAGGAGTATCCTGAGGTTCTACCATGTGTCAACCAAAGGGGTCGGCTACCTTAAGAAGGAGCATCCTGGAGGTGCACAACACATTTTTCCCTAGAGGATTAGCCACCACAAGACGGAGCATCTGAAGGACAACCGGGCAAGAGATTTAACCCCTTCACCCTCCAGCCGATCTTCTTGGTACAACAGGCCAACAGTCGGTTAGTCAGGTGAGGGGGGGCAGGTGTAGACCCCAAATCTTGCCGGGCCTCAAAATAAAGAGCAGAAGACCTCCTATTCAAAGATTGACAAAGCCTAAAAAGCCACTAGGAGAGACTATTAGGCCCCATATTAGAGTAGGAAGGCTTTTTTGTACAAAAAATAAGGATTCCCACCTTAAGAGGTCGAGACGGCTGTCTCGCTTTTCAGGACCACCGTCCCGCTAAATGGCAAGTCGAGACCGCTGTCTCGTTTGGCGAGACGACCGTCTCGCCACTTGTCATTGGCGAGACCACCCTCGCGCTTGGCGAGACGACCCTCTCGTCATTTGGTAAGTCGATACCACTGTCTCGCCAAATGAGACGGTGGTCTCGCCATTTGTCAAAGTCAAGACCGCCGTCCTGAATGGCGAGATGGCTGTCTCGACCTGACAGGCGCAAATCCCTATAAATAGGGGGCGCTCTCTCCTTTATTTCACACAGTTCTTCCATTCTTCCTTCTACACTTTCTTAGAATTCATCCTTTAGAGCCCCTCTGAAGCATTTCCGGAGCTTCTGAGTGTTTTAAGAGAGTTTTATAGCAAAAAAGCGACATTGTAGAGCGAAAGGTTGCCAAAACGCACCCTATTTTTCATGAGAATTAATCAAAGCTTGCTCCGGAGGTTTCTTCACTCTCTACCTCTCTTTTATCATCCTTTTTTACTTACATTAAATTGTGCAATAGCTACTAGGGCCATGTAGTCATTATTTTAATTTCGCAAATAAAAAGGGTAAAAGCGTCATTTCAAAAGTTTATTTATAAAATAACTGGCCTGTCATACGGAACCCAAAAGGGGCATCGTAGGGAAGCTACTAACTCCCTTACCCAACTCTGGTTTTAATGACCAAAGTTGGTTTTTCTTAAAAAACCAACGCCTTTTTCTTTCCTTTTTCGATGTTTCTGGTAAAAACATTGGTGGCAACTCCATAAGAACCCTTTCAATCTTGCTCTTAGGTCAGCCCGGTTATCGGACGATCTAAGAGCTCCTTTTTGAAAACCTCGCCCTTAGGTTCAGCCCAGTTATCGAACAACCTAATGGCGTTGTAACTCCACCCATATAAAAAGCAAAAAATGGAAAGTCGGAACCATCGCATCGCTCTGACCGCCTCTTTTGATGGCGACGACAAGCGAACAACCAAAATATACTCAGCATGATACGGAGCTAGGACGAATTCCAGAGGCACATGCTCTGCCAGTTCCCTCCGCTGGAACCCTCTTCAGCCTCACGGTCGGACCCGCCGCCAGACAGGGGCCTTGTAATCTTTTTCTGTTGCCTTTTGTAAAAACCAAGAAAAAATAATATGTGAATAAAAGTTTTTCATTAGCTATTTGCATCTACTCTCTTCTAAAAAGTCAGCGTACGTAAAAAAGACTAAGAAGTAAAAAGGCATACGCATCATTCTGAAGAAGCCAAATTTCAAAATCACGAGAAAAAAGAATAAACCGCGAAAAAAAGGCGAAATTAACCAAGAGCTTTCAGAATCAAATGAGCTCCAACTATCATCCTTCCAAAAAGAGAGAAGGCACCTTCAACCAAAACAAATCCAACGGAAAGGCTCTATCCCCCAAGCGGGTTATTACCTACTTCAAAGGCAAACAAAAATAACTTCACACGACTTAGCGTCATCATCATTATGAGTCATTATTCATTCTCCATCGCACCTGCCAAATGAGAATAAAGGCTTCATCAAAAGCCCTTCACCAACATAGTCCAAAAAGCGAGACTCCATCTCCCTCCCTAGAGGATCATCAAAATCAAATTCCCTAACGGGTCACCGAAAAGAGAAAATTGTCCCCAATGAGCCTACTACAAAGGCAAAGCTTCAAGCTTATCCCCAGTAAGTCGTTCGCTTACGCATGGGCAAAACTGGCAAACAAAAACCAACATCCCCAAAGCGAATATTCGCCTACTCATAGGCACCAATTAGAATCAAGAAATCCCCCAGTGGATTCCTACCTACTCAAGAGGCATTCATCAGAAATTCCTAGTAATCAACAAGTTGGATGGCTATCAGAAAAGCCAAAAATACATTTCCAAATACAACTACTCCCCATGGAGCCGATGCATGAGCTAGAGCAGTAAGCCGCCACCCTTTTTTCTTTATCAAAAGGATCAACCACCATAAGCCAAGGGGTATCCAGAAGATAGAGTTCCACATATGAGCCAAAGGGTCAACTATCGTGTCAAAGGAGCATCCCGAGGTTCTCTATTCATTAAAGCTAAAGGGTGAACTACCGTATCAAAGGAGCATCCTGAAGCTTCGCACATACCACCCGAGGGGTCAGCTACTGCTTCAAAGGAGCATCCCGAAGGAAAATCTTTATCAGCCAAAGGGTCAGCTACCATGTCAAAGGATCATCTTGAGGCATCAAACCAAGACCAAAGGGTCAGCTATCGTATCAAAGGATCATCTTGAGGAACTCTATGCATTAAAGCTAAAGGGTCAGCTACCATATCAAAGGAACATCCTAAAGCTTCGCAATGTATCGTCTAAAGGATCAGCATCCGCAGCAAGGAAGCATCCCGAAGACATCACCAAATTATATTCTTGGTCCCAAGGGTCAGCTACCACGTCAAGAGGAGCTTCTGAAGGACAACCGAGCAAGAGGGTTAACTCCTTTACCCGCCAATCGACCTTATGGGACACCAACCTATAGTCAATTGGTCAGGTAAAGGGGGGGTAGCTGTAGACCCCAAATCTTGCCCCGCTTCACATTAAAACCAAAAGACCTCCATTGAAGATAGGCAAAACCTTTAGACACCATAATTAGGATTGGAGGACTTCCTGTACACAGAAAATAAGAGAATTTTTTCCTAGAAGCCTGAGACAACCGTCTCGCCACTTATAAGACGAGACAGCCATCACGCCACTTGGCAACATGGTCGTCTCGACTCTAAAGTGGTTAGACGACCATCTCGCCTAACAAGGGTCGAGACGGTTGCCTCGGTTTGACAGGCACAAATTCCTATAAATAAGGGTCTCCCCCCCCCCCCCTCAATTTTAACAACTTACCACCTGAATTTATCCTCCTATACTCTTCTTAAATCTCTCTGAAGCATTTCCAGAGTTGAGTGCTCTTTTAGACACTCTCTAGTTAGAGTCTTTTTGTCAATAGAGGAGTGAGCAACGTTGTAGAGTGAGGGGATAGCCACAAAGCATCCTCAATCTTCAAGATATTTATACAAAGCTTGCTTCGGAGGTTTCTTATCTACTTTCCCTTTTACTGCTTTTATTTACTACTATTCTTGTATGCATTAGATAGTAGGATCATGGAGACATTTAATTTTTCCAAGTAAAACAAATAAATAAGGGTAAAAGTGTAATTTGTGTTAGTGTTTATTTTATAAGCTAGTCCATCATAGGGAACCCGAAAGAGGTGTTGTGGGGTGCTAACACCTTCCCCACACGTAACTAACTCCCTTACCCGACTCTGGTTGTAATGGCCAAAATTGGTTTTTTCTAAAACCACTGCCTTTTTACCTTTTTCAGTGTTTAAGGTTAAAACACTAGTGGCGACTCCATCAAACCTTTTCGAAAACCTCACCTTTAGGTTCATCCTGGTTATCGGACAAACTAAAGGCGTTGAACACCTTCTTTTAAAAATGCGAGTCATACCAAAACCATCGCGTTGCTCCGACCGCCTCTTTTGACGGTGGTGACAAGCGCACTTGGGTCTTTTTCACCTTTGTCTTAGGGATATCTAATGCCCCCTAGCATGGATGTGTTTTATGCATGCACTAGTACAAAAAGGCAAAAAATGATCAAAGTAAGATAACTTTTTACTAGGATGTCAAATTTAGACGCCCAACCATTTTCCAAAAAAAATGCCCCTAAGACTGATTAAAACCCATTTTGCACTAGTGATGAGTGATTTATTAAGATGATGCGCATGTATACTTTTCTTATGCATTTATTTTCTCTCCTGGTTGTACCACTTATGAGATGATGCGGGTATGAATGATTGACTTTGTCAAAAATCTTTTTATTGTAAAAATTATTTTTATTATTTATGAAAGTGATGAACAACTTAATTGAATCATTTGATTAAAATGAAGATCTTGTTGATTTGATGAAGTCAAAACGAAGCCAAAGGGCTATTCTCGTTTTCATTCTTTTTGTTATGCCAAAGAGTCATTTCGAAATAATAGAATATATATATATACATATATATATATATATATAGAGAGAGAGAGAAAGAGAGAGAGAGAGTGAGATATTCTATTATTTTTGTTTTCAGAAGAATTTTAAAAATCATTTCATTTTATTTGAATTGTTCGAATTGTATAATCAGTCAAAGGTTTTTGGTTAAAAGGGTAGAGTGATTAGTGAGTCTACGTCTATACATAGGTATAATCATTCTTATCTCTCTGCTGCATGAGGTTTCATCATTTAAAATATTTTGCAAATGCCTCTAAACGTGTTTAATCTGTTCAAAACCAAAGTAATTGGTTAAATGGTTTTTAAGTAATTGTTTTAACTGACATTATATGAGCTTTATCAGTTAAAATGTTCTTAACACTTACATAACAGGTTTTTAACTGATAGGTTTTCGAAATAATCGATTAAAACCTTTTAAAACATTCACGTGAACTATTTTAATCGATATATCTTCGAATTAATCGATTGTTTTCATTAAAGGAGCTTTTGAAAACCTTCTTCCAGTATTTTAACTGATGTAGAATCGAAATAATCGATTAAAATGACTTAAGATATTTTGAAAAGTGTTCTGACAGTTTTTTAATCGATACAAACTCGAAATAATCGATTAATATAACTTGAAGTGTTTTGAAAGATGTTCTGTGAGTATTTTAATCGATGTAAATGTGAATTAATCGATTAAAACCACTTGAAAGGTTTTGAAAGAAGTTCTATCAGGATTTTAATCGATGTGTTATCAGTTAAAATAACTTAGAAAGTTTTATGAAACTATTTCGCAGGATTTTAATCGATTAAAATGTGAATTAATCGATTAAAACAACGAATAGAATATTTCCAAAATGTTTTAATCGATTAAAAAAATTATTATCAGTTAAAATCACTTAGAAAGTTTTATGAAAACATTTGACAGTATTTTAATCAATTAAAAGGCAAATTATTCGATTAAATCAACTTAAGGGATTTTTTACAAAGTGTTTTAATCGATTGAAACGATGTCGCATCAGTTAAAACAAATCTGGAAAATGATCAAACATTTTAACAGATTAAAAGAAGTTTTAACAAATTAATTCAAGACTTTTAACAGATTAAAAGATTATTTTAACAGATTAATTAAACTAGCAGTTTGAACAATCTTCTATATAAACAGGATTGCTTGAGTCTTTTAATATATAACTTTGTGCAATCAATCAAGCAATCATAAGAGCTACTTTCAAGAAAGAATCACGCAAGTTTCGAGAATTTTTTCAAAGTTCTTTCTTGATGCATTTTCTGCATTTCTTTTGTGAAGAAACTCATTTTGTACAGCAGCATAATCCGTGTTTGAGTGTTCTAGTTTCTTCTCTTTGTTTCTTTTATATTTCATTACTATATTATGGGTGCTTGGAAGTGTGGGCACTGGTTTCTGTGGTTGGAATTTGGCTGCAGGGTAGTTCAAGAACTAGAAGTTGGTTCTTGGTGAAGGTTTAGGTGCAAGGGCTGAAATTTTGGTTCTTGTGGTAGATTGGGTGTGTGATTGGAGTTGTAATATGTAAAAAATTCAATCTTGTGGAACTCAGCTGGAATTTGGTTGAGAACTGGACATAGCCCTTGGATTGGGTGAACCAGTATCAATCTTGGTTGTATCTCTCTAAACCTTTCTCTCTTTAATTTTGTGGCTGTCTTTATTTTGATTGTTTGTTTTGCTTGATTCAAGAATTTGTCAGAACTCTTAATCTTTGAAATAGATATTTTGTAATTTATGAAAATCTTTCAAAGATCAATTCACCCCCCTCTTGATCTCAGCCTCCTTTTCTAACAATTGGTAATAGAGCAAGGTTCTTTAAATTTACTCAAGTCTTTCGATCCAAATGGCTGAAAATAATTTTTCTGAGGGTGCTTGTATTGATAGACCTCCACTGTTTTGTGGTACAGATTATTCATTTTGGAAGATAAGAATGAAGATCTTTATTGAATCTATTGATATAAATGTTTGGAATATTATTGAACAAGGCCCCTATGTTTTAACAGAGAATGGTCTAGTTTGAATGATTATGAAAAGAAACAAATTCAATATGATTGTACTGCTAAGAATATCATCACATCTGCACTTAACAGAAATGAATTTTTCAGGGTATCTCATTGTTAGACTGTTGAACAAATGTGGAAAACTCTTGAAATTGCTTATGAAGAAACAATAGAGATGTGTTTGATGGTTAATTCGAATTCTCCCATGTCCAGTGTAAGTTCTGATTCTTCAAAAACTACTATGAATTACAGTTCATTACAAGATTCTTTTTATGAAATGCATGCAGTAGCTAAGAAATTAGAAATTGAAAACAAAAGATAAAAAAGCATGAATAGTTTATTAGAAAACAAAATCATTCTTCTTGAAAAGGAAATTCTTGATTAAGAAACTAAGAATGAAAATCAGGAAATAGGTAATAATTCTGATTGCATGAGTAATGATAAAAAAGATTGTGAAAATTGTCCTGAGTTACAAAATAAATTAGCATATTTAATAAAAACTGCATCTAAACTTGCACAAGGAAAAACTAGTCTTGATGTTATACTTGATTCTCAAAAATTGGTTATTGATCATGGTGGTATTGGTTTTACACCTCTTGTTGGAAAGAAAACTAGATCATTTAAAAACTATTTTGCGTACAGTAAATTTGTTTCGTCACCATTTATTACATGTTTTTATTGTATGAAAAAAGGACATTCTATTAAATTTTGTGGAATCAAGAAGTATGTTATACCAAAAGGTAGAATGAAGTGGATTCCCAAGAATTCATTTCAAATAACTTGATTGGACCCAATGATTATAAAAAGGGTACCAGATATATGTTAAATCTGTTTTGCAATAACAAAATCTGGAAGTTCTTTGGTACCTAATCAGCAAATTTTTATTCTGGATTCATGGACTGAGTATTTTAATTGATATAAAACTGTTTTAATCGATTAATTTCACTTACAAAGAATACTAGAAAACATGTCCGTACAATTTTAATTGATTAAAATAAGAATTAATCGAATAAAATGCTCTCAGGATTTTTAGTATAGTTGTTTTAATCGATTAAAAAGGATTTACATCAGTTAAAATCATTAAAAGGCCAAGTTTAATCGATTATTTCTCGCTTTAATCGATTATTATTCTGATATATTTTCTCCAGAACAAGATTAATCGATTTAATCTCAAATTAATCGATTAATATTCTGCTTCCAGTACAGAATTAATCGATTACTCCTTCATTTAATCGGTTAGTACTGCAACTACGCTAATTTCTCTTTCAGGCACAGCAAACTGAAGATCTTTGGTACCTGGACAACGATTGTTCTAAACACATGACAGGAGATATTACAAAGTTTCTCAATTTAAAACCTAAGAATGGTGGGACTATCATCTATGGGGATAATAACAAAGGGAGAATTCTTGGAATAGGTGACATCAAATGCTCAAAATCAGGTATTATTAACAATGTATTATATGTTGAGGGCTTGAAACATAATTTGATCAGTATTAGCCAGCGGTGTGATAAAGGACACAAAGTTATCTTTGGTCAAGAACAATATCAAATCATCAAATCAAATTCAGACCAGGTATTGATCACTGGTAAGAGGATCAACAATATTTACATGTTACATACTAATTCTGCTAAAAACTATTGTTTAATTTCTAAACAGAATGGTTCCTGGTTGTGGCATAGAAGGTTAGCTCATATTCATATGAATCATCTTAATAAATTGATTTCTAAAAATCTTGTAATTGGCTTACCTAAACTTAAGTTTGTGAAAGACAAAGTATGTGATGCATGTCAAAAGGGCAAGCAAGTAAAGAATTCCTTTTTGCAGAAAAATAATGTTTCTACATCAAGACCACTTGAACTTTTGCACATGGATCTCTTTGGTCCTTCTAGAACTATGAGTTTAGGGGGAAATCTATATGAATTGGTTATAGTAGATGATTACTCAAGATTTACCTGGACAATGTTTTTCAAATTAAAATCTGATACTTTCCATATGTTTAAGAAATTTGCGAAACAAATTCAAAATGAAAAAGGCTATTTCATCTCTTGTATTCAAAGTGATCATGGGGGAGAGTTTTCAAATGAAAATTTTAATAAATTTTGTGAAAAACATGGTATTAAGCATAATTTTTCTGCTCCTAGAACTCCTCAACAGAATGATGTAGTTGAGAGGAAAAATCGTTCTCTTGAAGAGTTAGCTAGGACAATGCTTAATGAAAAATCATTACCAAAATATTTTTGGGTTGATGCCTCGTTAGTACTGCTTGTCATGTATTAAATCGTGTTTTAATTAGACCTTTTCTTAAAAAGACTCCCTATGAATTATACAAAGGTAAAAAGCCTAACATAAACAATTTTAGAGTATTTGGATGTAAGGTTTTTGTCTTAAACAATGGAAAGGAAAATCTTGGAAAGTTTGATTCCAAATCAGATGAAGGTATTTTCTTGGGTTATTCATTGAATAGCCATGCCTATAGAATCTTTAACAAAAGATTAAATATTGTAGAAGAATTTGTTCATGTTGTGTTTGATGAGACTAACCCAAGTATGCAGAATAATTCTGAGTATAGTACAGAAGACGATATTTTAGCTGATAAAATGTATCACTTAAAATTACTAGAATCAACAATTTTTCAAAAAAAGGAAGAATCTATTGAAGAATCTAAGGAGCAGTTGCCTAAAGAATGGAAGACTCCAAGAAATCTTTCAATAGACAACATCATTAGTGAAATAAATTAGGGACTGGATTAATGCTATGCATGATGAATTAAATCAATTTACAAGAAATGAAGTATGGGAATTAATTCCAAAACCAGATAATGTCAATATTGTCGGAACTAAATGTGTTTTTAGAAATAAAATGGATGAAAATGGTATTATTACAAGAAACAAGGCTAGATTAGTTGCTAAAGGGTATAATCAGCAAGAAGGAATTGATTTTGATGAAACATATGCTCATGTTGCTAGATTAGAGGTTGTTAGACTTCTACTTGCTTTTGCTTCAATAAGGAATTTCAGGTTATTTCAAATGGATGTCAAAAGTGCTTTCTGAAATGGCTACTTGAATGAAGAAGTTTTTGTTATACAACCACCTGGTTTTGAAGATCATATTCATCCAGAATATGTTTACAAATTAAAGAAAGCATTGTATGGTCTCAAGCAAGCCCCAAGACAATGGTATGAAAGGTTAAGTAATTTTCTCTTATCAAAGGGCTATCAAAGAGGTTTGGTTGATAAAAAAGAATTTATCAAAGATATGCAGGGGGAATTTGAGTGTCTATGATGGGGGAACTCAATTACTTTCTAGGATTACAAGTTAAACAACTTCAAGGAGGAAGTTTTCTTCATCAATCTAAACATTGCACAGAGCTTCTAAAGAAATTTGAGATGCAGCATTGCAAAGAGGCATCAACACCAATGTCCACCAATTTCTATATTGATGCTGATGAAAAAGGAAAACCAGTAGATCAAACCAAATATAGAGGGCTTATTGGTTCTTTATTATATCTCATAGCAAGTAGACCCGACATTATGTTTAGTGTTTGTATATGTGATAGGTTTCAATCTGCACCAAAAGAATCTCATTTTACTGCTGCAAAAAGGATCCTCAAATATCTCAAAGGAACTTTAAATGTTGGGTTGTGGTATTCTGGTGAGTCCAAACTAAATTTAATTGGATATTCTGACTCAGATTTTGCAGGTTGTAAGCTTGACAGAAAAAGCACCAGTGGCACTTGTCATCTTCTAGGAAGTAGTCTAATCTCATGGCATAGTAAAAAGTAATCATGTGTTGCTCTTTCTACAGCTGAAGCCGAGTACATTGTAGCCGGAAGTTGTTGTGCTCAATCCCTGTGGCTCAAACAACAACTTGAGGATTATGGTTTAATTCTCAATAAAATCCCTCTTTTATGTGATAATACCAGTGTCATTATATTAACAAAAAATCCAATTCAGCATTCTAGGACAAAACATATAGAAATTAGACATCATTTCATTAGAGATCATGTTTTAAAAGGTGATTGTGAAATTTTCTTTATAGAAACTAAAAAACAGTTAGATGATATATTCACAAAACCTCTTGCTCGTGATAGATTTTACAAAATCCGAACTAAATTAGGCATTTTAGATGCATCAAACATCACTTAGTTTCTAAATCTGGTTGTTTTGATTGATATAAACAAGCTTTGATCGATTAAATGAACTTTACAAAACTTTTTCATATAATTTTAATCGATTAAATGTCGATTTAATCGATTAAATGAACTCAAGTTTTTAGATTTCAACTTTCATTACTATTTTAATCGATTAAAACATTATTTGTATCAATTAAAATCAGTAATAAGAACAATTTAATCGATTATGCCCTGTTTTTAATCGATTATTACTTTGGAAAGAAAATTAAAGGCTTTAGTTAATGGTTGTTCTTGTAACATGCTACTAAAGCATGGTTCCCTTATCTTTACGCGTGTCTATTATATTCATTACAAACTTGTTAATGAAGATAAGTTTGAATCAACTTTAATTGGTCTTTAAATGAGTAATACATCTAGATGGTATCATGATTTCTTATAATTTCAAAATAAATTTTGTTACATGGCATGCATAGTGTTTGTTTTGCTTCTCTATTCACTATTTTGATGAAGTCAAAGGGGGAGAAATGATTGTATGATTGTTTTTTATATACTCACTATTTTGGGGGGAGTAGTAATCTAGGGGGAGAAATGATTATGAATACTCACTAATCTATATATTCAAGTGACTTCTTTTGCAGAGATATTATTTAAAGAGATGTTTGTCTTCATCAAATAGGGGGAGACTGAAAGTGATGAAGATCTTAATTGAATCATTTGATTAAAACGAAGATCTTGTTGATTTGATGAAGTCAAAATGAAGTCAAAAGGCTATTCTGTTGAAGTCAAAGGTTTTTGGTTAAAAGGGTAGAGTGATTAGTGAGTCTGCGTATATACATAGGTATAATCATTCTTATCTCTTTGCTGCATGAGGTTTCATCATTTAAAAGATTTTGCAAATGCCTCTAAATGTGTTTAATCTATTAAAAAACAAAGTAATCGGTTAAATGGTTTTTAAGTAATTGTTTTAACTGATATTATATGAGCTTTATCAGTTAAAATGTTCTGAACACTTACATAACAGGTTTTTAATTGATAGGTTTTCGAAATAATCGATTAAAACCTTTTAAAACATTCACGTGAACTATTTTAATCGATATATCTTTGAATTAATCGATTGTTTTCATTAAAGAAGCTTTCGAAAACCTTCTGCCAGTATTTTAACTGATGTAGAATCGAAATAATCGATTAAAATGACTTAAGATGTTTTGAAAAGTGTTCTAACAGTTTTTTAATCAATACAAACTCGAAATAATCGATTAAAATAACTTGAAGTGTTTTGAAAGATGTTCTGTCAGTATTTTAATCGATGTAAATGCGAATTAATCAATTAAAACCACTTGAAAGGTTTTGAAATAAGTTCTGTCAGGATTTTAATCGATGTGTTATCAGTTAAAATAACTTAGAAAGTTTTATGAAACTATTTGGCAGGATTTTAATCGATTAAAATGTGAGTTAATCGATTAAAACAACTATGAATTTTTCCAAAATGTTTTAATCGATTAAAACAGATTGTTATCAGTTAAAATCACTTAGAAAGTTTTATGAAAACATTTGGCAGTATTTTGATCGATTAAAAGGCGAATTAATCGATTAAAACAACTTAAGGGATTTTTTACGAAGTGTTTTAATCGATTGAAATGATGTCGCTCAGTTAAAACAAATCTGGAAATTGATCAAGAACATTTTAACAAGTAAAAAGAAGTTTTAACAGATTAATTCAAGACTTTTAACAGATTAAAAGATTGTTTTAACAGATTAATTAAACCAGCAGTTTGAACAATCTTTTATATAAACAAGATTGCTTGAGTCTTTTAATATATACCTTTGTGCAATCAATCAAGCAATCATAAGAGCTACTTTCAAGAAAGAATCACGCAAGTTTCGAGAAGTTTTTCAAAGTTCTTTCTTGAGGAATTTTCTGCATTTCTTTTGTGAAGAAATTCATTTTGTAGAGCAGCATAATCTGGGTTTGAGTGTTCTAGTTTTTTCTCTTTGTTTCTTTTATATTTCATTACTATATTGTGGGTGCTTGGAAGTGTGGGCACTGGTTTCTGTGGCTGGAATTTGGCTGCAGGGTAGTTCAAGAACTGGAAGTTGGTTCTTGGTGAAGGTTTAGGTGCAAGGACTGGAATTTTGGTTCTTGTGGTAGATTGGGTGTGTGATTGGAGTTGTAATATGTAAAACATTCAATCTAGTGGAACTCAGCTGGAATTTGGCTGAGAACTGGACGTAGCCCTAGGATTGGGTGAACCAGTATAAATCTTGGTTGTATCTCTCTAAACCTTTCTCTCTTTAATTCTGCTGCTGTCTTTATTTTGATTGTTTGTTTTGCTTGATTCAAGAATTGGTCAGAACTCTTAATCTTTGAAATAGATAATCTGTAATTTGCGAAAATCTTTCAAAGATCAATTCACCCCCCCTCTCTTGATCTCAGCCTCCTTTTCTAACAGTTTAGATTGTTCTTATTATTTTTAACCCTTTATCTCTTTTGTCGGTCCACGTGGCTACTTAGGTCACAACGAACCTGAAACCAGGCTAGCTAAAATGTAGATTGTCTGAGATAAAGTTGGTTTATTGCGAAAAATTTTGTTTTATAATCCCTTATCTCTTCTGTCGGTCCACGTGGCTACTTAGCTTACAAAGAACCTGAAATCAAGCTAGCTAAAATGTAGACTATCCGAGATGAGGTTGTTTATTATGAAACGGTTTTTTTTTTTTGAGATTTTGTTTTTATTTTTGTTGTTGTATGATTATGCTATGCAACAAACCAATGCAACAAACCAATGCAACAAACTAATGCACAAACAATTCACTCGTCTACGAATAGAGTGACATTTTATTCATGAGGTAGGGTTTTCCTACAGAAAAATGCATTGGCAAAGGTAGGTTCTAATTGTTCTCACCAAGGCCAGGTCCCCAAGGTGCCCCCATTATAGGGACCCTTCAATCTCTCAGTCTTTGAACCATGCATGGCGAAAAGGCCTTGTCGACGTTCTTAGACCAAGGGAAGAAGGTTATCACCTTGAGTGGTGGTTTCCAACAACGACCTGCTAGCACTAAGGCACCATGGTCGGTCATACCTGCCACCCACTCCCTATGTGTATTCACTCTTGCCCCCGGGTATAGAGGGAACTTTTGTGTTCAAGGGTTTGTGTATAGTTTATTTCAAACAATTGCAAAAAATAAGAATACAACAGTTATTAAAGCCATGGAATAAATCATGTTATAAAAGCAAGGAAGGGTAAAAGCATAATTTCAAGTTTTTATTTCTTAAACTTAGTTCATCACTAAATGGGACCAACTCTCTAGCTTCCCTAGTGAAGTCGCCATCTGTCGCCACCGTCAAAAGAGGCGGTTGGAGCAACGCGATGGTTTTGTTTGACTCATATTTTTTAAAGAAGATGATCAACGCCTTTAGGTTGTCCAATAATCGGGTTTTCAAAATTAAAATATTAGATGAAACAGAACAAAAACAGATTATAAAAATGCGGATTAAAAACAAATAAAAATGCAATTAATTTCCTGATTCCAATGCAGTGTCACTTATCCTAGATTACGAAATTAATTTGAAATTAACCAACTAAACGAATATTAATCCAAAATTTTCCTTAACCCTTATTTCAATATGAAATTAACCAACTAAGCGAAGATTAACCCCAAATTATCCTTATACAATTAAGCATTGCATACATCACATAATCTTATCTCTAACACAGAATTAAGCAAACTGTGATATTAGTTTTGGTTTATTAAGCATAAACATATTATAATTCAACACTGAGATTAGAAGATGAAGAGTTAAGAGAACAAACAAAATGAAATTGAAGAACAAAACCTCAAAGATCTACTTGCATTCTTCTCAGAAAATCAATACAAAGATTTAGCTATCCATGGAAAGTCGAAAACGCAGTAGAAGAATCATAATTAAAATCAAAACAAGAATTTAAAATAATGACAGAAGAGTAAACAAACTTGAATATAAATTACAGAAGATGAAAGGCAATTGTGTGGTAGCTGCACAGTCCTTGTGTGTTTTGTGTCGTGTGTTTGATGTGTGATATGCCTTTCTTATATAAATAACCCTAACCCTAATCTTAATCTAGGTTTGGGCCGAACTGATCCACAAAACACATTATAAGTTGGCTTTAGTGCAGGTCTGCCAACTTCAAACACATGAAGTATTTTAAATACTTATCCAAATTAATCTATTGTGGTGTTATTTGAAAGAATTTTGAGTTAGGTTTAAAGCGCCACCGTTTCTACTATTTTCGAAGGTCTAATGAATTTAGGAGACTTAAATTACTAAAGCATGTCCATTGGGCTGGCCTGGTGCGCTTGACCCATTTTGGATAATTTATGTAAAATCCAATTGAGATCCGAATTGAATGATTTTGGATCCTATGGAAAGCTGAATGTGTCTAGTTTATAATTCTTTCAGAATCATGATTTGTAGAGATCTGTAGGAAAAATGATAAATAAAACAGTGAACTAATGTTAGTACCCATATAGAATAAAATATGACATTTGGCCCAATTTTCCAAGCCCAAAATTTCTTTAAATTGTAATATGACATTTGACCCAATCTTCTAGGCCCAAAATTTCTTTAACTGTCCTAAAATTAATAATGAGAAAAAAATTAGATAAAATAGATTCAAATTAATTAAAATCTAAATTATTGGCCCAATGAAGCCCAATTAGTAAAAATTCACTAATAATAGAAAGTTAAGCCCAAAACACTGATTAAAATAAGTTTAGAAAGGGAAGAAAATATGAGAATATAATGACTCATCAAATAACCCCACACTTAGCCTTTTGCACTCCTGGGTAAAACCAAGAAGCAAAGCAAGGAAATAAATTCAAAAACATTAAAGAAAATCATGCAAAGGACAAGAACAAAAAAAATACAAACAAAAACATAAACAGATATACATACTCCTCAATGAAACCTGGGAAACAAAAGGAATAGACAACCTCTAACACTCAAAGAGTCAAAGAAACCAGACATCTATAAAAATCATCCAAACAATTCAAAACATGTCAAGAAAATCAATCTGCTCAAGAGGTGATTAAAATCAACAGAACCTCACAAGATATGCACTGTATCACTCAAGTTTTTAGGTTACTGTACATATACTCTCAAAGCACTCATAGAAAGCAAACAACAGATAATCTTGGCAAGCCTCTGAAATCAACTCCAAAATACTCATGCACACAAGGATCAAAAGGCCTTTCCAAGGTTGTAATGGGGCCAAGGACAAGGTGGAGGGTATCATATGGGATGTAACTAAGAACCTTAGGAATTAGAGGAGCAATGGGAATAAAAAAATAAACATCAGAGCATGCTCAAAGACCTCTAATACCAATTTTTCAATTTCCTTTTCCTCAATAACAACTTTTCTTTCTTTTAATTTTCACGTTTTTCTTTTCTTTTCTTTTCTTTTCTTTTCTTTTTCTTTTTCTTTTTCTTTTTTCTTTTTTCTTTTTTCTTTTTTCTTTTTTCTTTTTTCTTTTTTCTTTTTTCTTTTTTCTTTTTTCTTTTTTCTTTTTTGTTTTCTTTTTTTCTCTCTCTTTTTTTTTCTGAAATTGAATTGCTTAAATTGTACATTAAGGAACCAACTAGCCAATACATCATCCAATGAAAACACACCCGTACACTTATTCCGTTATTCCCAAAACGATTCCAAAGCTCCAAAAATCCTTAAGCTTAAGGTAATCATGGGTTTTTCACTTAAGGCTTGTAATGAGATTCAAAAGAAATAAAGGGAAACATAGGATCAAAAGGGGCTATCAAGGGAATTGATTCAGGGTAGGCTTATTTGGCTAGAGCTTAATCACACAAAAAATTGCCTTAATCAGCTCCAAACATGCATGTGAATCAAGAAGCATCAGAAAGAGTCAACTCAAGGTCACTATGTAAGCAATGAAGAGGCATAACACACAAGAAAGAACAGAAAGTGGCTCAAATCCTCACATAGGGTAAATCTGTTACATTCAATTCAACCTCTGAAACCTCAAAATCAACTTGACATGGAAAGAAGAACAAGGATTTCAATCCATACAGTATCAAGCAACTCATATCCAAGAGTGAAGAAAGTTCCCAAAACCTAAAAGAAACCCAGAAATCAAAGAAAAATATGCAAAATTGTATAGAAAACATAGAATAAAACCCTACGATCCTACATCTCCCACCCCACACTTAAATCAGACATTGTCCTCAATGTAAACACAATCATATCCACTGAACAAATAGGACAAGCAAGATAAAAGAGTTAAAGGGGAAAGAAGAACTCCCTAATCATGGTGGGTTCTAGATCTATCTCCTCATATGGTACAGGTGTTGAGGTCATCAAGTAGCAACTTTGTTCAGCTAAAACAAACAAAGTCTTCCTGATCATGGTGGGCCCTGGATCTATCTCCTCATATGGTATAGGTGTTGAGGTCATCAAGTTGCAACTTTGTTCAGCTAAAACAAACACAGTCTTCCTGATCACGGTGGGTTCTGGATCTATCTCCTCAGATGGGTGTTTCATGGCATTTAGAATATTAAAGCGCACCACAATGTCATTAAATTCCATGGATAAAGTCCCTGCATGCACATCAATCTTGGTTCGTGCAGTCTTTAAAAATGGCCTTCCTAAAATGATGGGTGCAGAACCACGTGAAAATCCCTCATCCATATCAAGAATATAAAAATCAGCAGGGAAAGTCAACTCACCAACCCTAACTAAGATATCCTCAATGAAACCTCTAGGGTGGGTAACACTCCTGTTTACCAACTGAATAACTATATTTGTAGGTTGTAGGGGTCCAAGAGAAAGAGATTTAAATATTGACAGAGGCATGACATTAATTGAAGCACCCAGATCAAGCATGGCATTTTCAAATTTATAATTACCTATGATACAAGGCACACAAAAAGTACTTGGGTCTTTGCACTTCTCAAGAATTTGAGGAACAAATTTACCTATTAGTGCTGACACATTTCTGCCCATGCTAATTTGCTCATTTCCCTTTAGATTTCCCTTGTGTGTACAAAAGTCCTTCAGAAATTTGGCATATCTAGGAATTTGCTTGATGGCATCCAAAAGAGGAATGTTCACCTCCACCTTCCTGAATGTTTCTAGAATATCTTTGTCAACTTCTTCCATCCTTTTACTTGGAGAAATTTTTGGTGGGAATGGAAGAAGGATAGGAGGCTGCTGCAGCTACTGACTACTCTGTGCAGTAGAACTGGAGGATCCTGTACTGTCATCTGAGGCTCCCCTTGCTCAGGACACTTTATATTTGATGCAACAAGGCTGTCTGTCTGAGGTGTAGGCACAATTTCTGGTATAGGTGCAGCTATTAAGATATCAACCTGCTTACCAAATCTCAAAGTGATGGCATTGAAATTTTTCAGATTTTTGCACTGTCTAGGATGGCAATCTATCAGAATTTTGGGACTGTGTCTAATTAAGCTGAGTAGCCATTTGCCCCATCTGATTTGTCAAACTTTGGATGGAAGCTTTTGTCTCCTATATGGAAGCTCTTGTCTCCTATTGGAACTGCATATTTTGTAAGGTCATCTGCCTGACGAGTTTTTCAAGTGAAGGTTGAGGAGCTGGAGCTGGTCCTGTTACTGAAGCTTCATTTTATCTCTGATACTGTTGTTTAAAAGGTTGAGGCACATATTTGCTCGGTCCAGCATTGTTTTGGAAAGTGGGAGGATGTTGTAGTTGTTGTTGATGCTGTGGTTGTGGTTGTTGATTGGACCATCTCAGGTTTGGATGATTTCTTCAACTTCGGTTGTATCTATTTGAAGCCAAGTCAAAATTCTGCTGCTGTTGTGGACTTCTGTGTTGAACATTCAAGGACTTGATGTTAAACTTACAAGAACAACCTTTTTCAAACAAAAGTTAAGTGTTGTGAGTGCCAGAGAACTGTTTGTTGGAGGAAAAAAGGGCTTTTGGAACCTGGTGTGGGCTAGAAGCGATAAGAATCACTAAGTGGAGTTCTTAGTGGATTGTGTGCTGTGCCATCTCTAGGGAAAGTTGTTCTTCATCTCTTGTGGGTTTCAAGAGAGGTGTTTACTTTACTTTGTATTTTCAATTGTTATCTGTTTGTAACAACTTTGATTATAGTTGCGTTAAGCCTCTGTTTGAGTGATTAGCAACTGGACGTAGGGTCTTTTGATCCGAACCAGTATAAATCTCCTGTGTAAGATTCTATCTCTACTCTATTTACGTTTACACAGTATTTTAATCGGTAAAATTTGGGGAAAATTTTTAAAACCTAATTTTTGTTAAAAAACCAATTCACCCCCCCTCTTGGTTTTTGTCCGACCATGCGAACATTCCACTGCGCGATTCTAACAAGATTTTAATCGATTAAACCTGGCAAGTTTGGATTCCTAGTCGTTGCCAACGACTCTTTTGACCCTTATTCACTTTCATATGACCGTTGGAGATGCTTGGCTATAAATAGGGACCTCCATTTCACTTCTACTCACTTCTATCTCTTGAAATCAAGCTTTCTTGCCTCATTCTATCAATCTTGCCTTCTTCTCACTTAACTTGTCCTTTTAAATCTTCTTGTTACTCTTCTAATCCTTCAATGGCCTCATCTTCTCGTGCAAAAATCCCCACTAGAAGATGATTTGCACCCTCATCTCATCCCCGTCCTAATTCTGTAGAAGGATGGATCTCTGATGCAGAAGGCTGACAAGAATTTCTGTCCTATTGGAAGGAACGTGGTATTATTTCTCCTAAGTTCCTTATTGGTGAGTAGTTCATCAATAGGGGATTCAACTTTCCTAATCTCCTTGAAATTCAAGGAGTTCTCCCTTTCATCCAAATGCAAGGTACGTATTATCCTGACTTAGTTAGGGTATTTTACTCTAGGTTCAAATTTAGAGATCAAATTGCTACCTCTTGAGTAAAGGGGGTCACAATTATTCTTGATGATGATATTTGGGAAAACGTTGCCCACTTTCCTATTAGAGAAGATGTTATTAACGTGTATGGTGAGTTAGATGATTTTGACAGGATCATGGCGTACCGTTGTTTTCTACAAAATCCCTCCATGGAGATTGGGCGTCTCCTTCTTGCTGGACCTTTGAAGAAGGAGGAATGCATGATTTTGCACCTACTTGTCTGGATCCTATGCCCCCGGCTACGAATCATGCTCAATGTTCTTCAATTGATCTTCGTATTATTCATGCCATAATGAATAATGAGCCTTTAGATTGGGGCGTTCTTGTCACCATGACTATGTTAAAAGCCAAACGCCATCCCACCTTCAAAATTCCATATGCCCTCCTTGTCTCTCGCATTCTTGAATACAAAGGAGTAAATGTCGAAGGTGAACAAACAGTACGAACGAATAACTTAAATCGCATGCTGGACAACACATTAATCCAACTCCAAATGGTGCGTGTCAACGATATTTATGTTCACAAGGATGACGTTCCAAACGAAGGTGACGATAATGAAGATTCTGATGAAGATATGCCTCCTGCTGCTGAGTTTCCTTCTGATCAAATCCAAAGTGTTGGAACTTCCTCTGCTCATCATGAAACCCGACAATCTATGGAAGACATGTTATCTGATATGAATAAGAGAATGCAGGCATTCTTCACTCTTTCTGGAGTACGACATGAGGAAATAATTCGCCGTATATCTGATGTAGATGATAAAGTGTGTCATTTAGAAAATAGATTTGATGCACACTTTCATAGTGATGATAGTGAAGAATTTTAAATTTGTTTTTTTATTTGTAATGTATTTTCATTTCTGAAATAAAATGTGGTGTTCTTTTAATGCTTTGATTGAGGGGGAGTTATATCTAAGTTATGCATATTTTGAGGGGGAGCTCTTATGATTGTTATAGAAGAATTCTTTTTTATTATAATCAAAATAGGGGGAGAAATATTTAAAGCCTACTATGATTGATTTTAAATATTATCTGGTATGTTTAATGTGTTTGTTAGTGTGACAGATAAAATAGGTTATTACAAGGCTTTAAAAGAAAATTTTGATCATCATCAAAAAGGGGGAGATTGTTGAACATTCAAGGACTTGATGTTAAACTTACAAGAACAACCTTTTTCAAACAAACGTTAAGTGCTGTGAGTGCCAGAGAACTGTTTGTTGGAGGAAAAAGGGGCTTTTGGAACCTGGTGTGGGCTAGAAGCGATAAGAATCACTAAATAGAGTTCTTAGTGGATTGTGTGTCGTGCCGTCTCTAGGGAAAGTTGTTCTTCATCTTTTGTGGGTTTTAAGAGAGGTGTTTTCTTTACTTTGTATTTTCAATTGTTATCTGTTTGTAACAACTTTGATTATAGTGACAGCGTTAATCCTCTGTTTGAGTGATTAGCAACTGGACGTAGGGTCTTTTGATATGAACCAGTATAAATCTCCTGTGTAAGATTCTATCTCTACTCTATTTACGTTTACACAGTATTTTAATCGGTAAAGTATGGGGAAATTTTTTAAAATCTAATTTTTGTTAAGAAACCAATTCACCCCCCTCTTGGTTTTTGTCCGACCACGCGAACATTCCGCTGCGTGATTCTAACATTCTGTTGTTGTAAATGTTTGCAACATAAGATTGTGGAGCATCTAGTTCTGTATATTGTAATGAGGGACAACCATCCGTATAATGATCTATGAAAGTACAAATACTGCAAACTTTTTCAGGTGTAGCATCATTCTTCTAGGTTACAGCAAGTTGAGTGGTTAAATTCACTAAGGCATCAATTTTGTTGTCCAGTTTTTTTATTTCAGTAGAGGAGTCTGTAGCCATATCATTTACTCCTTTAATAACTATTGCATGACCCCTTACACTGAATTGTTGGGAATTCGAGGCCATTTTTTTCTATCAACTATCTAGCCTCTGTAGGAGTCATATCCCCAAGTGCACCACCACTTGCAGCATCAATCATACTTCTTTCCATGTTATTAAGTCCCTCGTAAAAATATTGAATCAGTAATTGTTCGGAGATTTGGTGGTGGGGACAGCTTGCACATAACTTCTTGAATCTCTCCCAGTACTCATAGAGGTTTTCTCCAACCTGTTGCCTAATTCCTGAGATATCCTTCCTGATTGCAGTGGTTTTGGATAATTTCACCAGGAACGTCCTTTTCAGATCTTCCCAGCTAGTAATAGACCTGGGAGCTAAGTAGTACAACCAATCCTTTGCAACTCCCTCCAAGGAATGAGGAAAAGCCTTTAGAAACACATGGTCTTCTTGGACATTCGCAGGTTTCATGGTGGAACAGACAATGTGAAATTCCTTTAAGTGTTTATGAGGGTTTTCACCTCCAAAACCATGAAACTTGGGCAACAAGTGTATGAGTCCAGTTTAAGAACATAAGGCACATCTTCATTAGGATATTGGATACACAAGCTATCATATGTGAATTCAGGAGCAGCCAGCTCCCTAAGTGTTCTCTCACGAGGTCCAATAGGTTGATCACCCATGTTATCAGTTTGGAAATTATGAGAAGAAGGTATATTAGGTGCAGTACTATCACTAAGACTATCTAATGGTTCAGACTCAAGAGATGAATTCCTAGAATGTCTAACTAATCTATGAAAGGATCTGTCTATCTCGGGATCAAAAGGTTGTAAAAGGTTAGGATTGCTCCTAGTCATGCACTATATTCAACAATTCATGTATTTCCCAAGAGTTAACAAAAAAAAATCGTAAAAAGAAATCAGTTGTTTACTGGAATGGAACTGTAGACCGTGAACAAGTACACCAGGTAGGTTCCTAAGAAAGAGAGGTAGGTCACTAATGCACTACAAGAAAATCGCGTATTACCGACGGATATTTACCGACGGATTTAAATCCGTCGGTAAATAATTATTATCGACGAAAATTACCGACAAATATAAAATATTTGTGGAATTTGATTTTACCGACGGATATATCCGTCGGTAAAATAATAATTAGTTACCGACAGATATATACGTCGATAAATGCGTCGGTAATTTACAGATGAATTTACCGATGGATATATCCATCGGTAAATCCGTCGGTAAATTAACAATTAGTAAATATTCACCTAATTAAAAAATTAAATATTTTTTATTTAATAATTTAATTTAATCATAATTAGATTAATTTATAATAATTTCTTAAATTAAATAATTTTAAAAAATAAATATTTCATTATATATAAATATATAAAAATATTTAATTATATATAAATATATAAATATATATAAAAATATATAAATATATAAATATATAAAATAAAAATATATAAATATATAAATATATAAAATATAAAAATATAAATATATAAATATATAAAAATATAAATATATAAATATATAAATATATAAATATATAAATATAATTTATTTGTAAATTATTAACAAAAAATTACGGTAGCTTAGTGGTTGGAGTATCGGCCTCTAACTCTAAGGTGCTTGGGTTCGAATCCAGGCAATAACAATTCTCTTAATCTAATAATAATTAAAGGCTTTAAAAATGTAATAGGGGAAAATAATTAATAATAAATAATAAAAATGTAAAGGAAAGGGTATTTCTATAAAATAAATAAGCTATATAAGTAAAATATTTAATAAACAATAAAAATATTACCGATCTAATAATAATTAAAGGCTTTAAAAATGTAATAGGGGAAAATAATAAAAATGTAAAGGGAAGGGTATTTCTATAAAATAAATAAGCTATATAAGTAAAATATTTAATAAACAATAAAAATATTACAGACCAGTTCTCGTTTGTCGGTAATTTCATAAAACATTTAGCGACGAATATATCCATCGGTAATTACCGACGAGTCTATTAAATCCGTCGGTAATATTTACCGACCATCAAATTTCCAACAGATTTTTGGCAGTCGAAAATCAGTCGATAAATGGAAATTACAGACAGATTTTTGTTATTACCGACGGATTTTGACCGTCGGTAATATTAAAATTTCTTGTAGTGATGGACACGCTTAAATACCAAGTCTTTCCTAGCCAGAACCCTCCTAGACATGTACTCTCACACTACCAAGCTATATCCGAGTTTCCTATGAGAATGTAAATTATAATTTCAAAAAAATAAAGCTAGAAAATCAAATTAGAGACGATTTTTTTTTAATTATTATTTATTTATTTATATTTATTTATTTATTTATTTTAACCCAAAAGAGTTTTAGAAGGAACCCAACAGTGGACTATCAAAATAGTATTGAGAGAAGTAAGAATGTTAAATTAAACGAGAAAATCAAATAAAATATTCAATTAACTGAAAATCAAATAAATTATCCAAATAACAAGCAAATCAAATAAAATATTCAAATAATAGCAAATCAAATAAAATATTCAAATAATTGAAAATCAAATATTAAATAACTGAAAAATAAAATAAAATATTTAAATAACTAAAAATCAAATAAAATATTTAAATAACTGAAAATCAAATAAAATATCCAAATAACAGACAAATCAAATAAAATATTCAAATAACTAAAAATCAAATAAAATATTTAAATAAATAAAAATCAAATAAAATAAAATAAAAACAAAAAACGAAAACAGAAACGAGAAAATAAAAATTGAAAACTTAGACGAAATCTTGGTCCTTGGTAACGGTGCCAAATTTGATCGATGTCGTACTCGGTCAAATAATTAAAACAGATAAATGTAGTTCTAGGAAACTTTCCTAACTCGTCTCCCAAAGACTACGTATTTCTAACAAAACTTATCAATTTTTCAAATTAGAACAGTAACAAAAAGGGGGGGTTTAAAAATTAAAATATTAGATGAAACAGAACAAAATCATATTATAAAAATGCGAATTAAAAAAAATGCAATTGATTTCCTGATTCCAATGCAATGTCACTTATCCTAGATTACAAAATTAATTTGAAATTAACCAACTAAGCGAAGATAAATCCCAAATTATATTCTAATTCCAAATTAATCAACTAAGCGAAGATTAATCTCAAATTAGCTTTAACCCTTGTTCCAATATGAAATTAACCAACTAAGCGAAGATTAATCCCAAATTTTCCTTAACCCTTATTCTAATGAGAAATTAACCAATTAAGCGAAGATTAAATCCAAATTATCTTTATACAAATAAGCATTTCATACATCACATAATCTCATCTCTAACGTAGAATTAAGCAAACTGTGATATTAGTTTCGGTTTATTAAGCATAAACAGATTATAACTCAACACTGAGATTAGAAGATGAAGAGTTAAGAGAACAAACGAAATAAAATTGAAGAACAAAACCTCAAAGATCTACTTTCATTCTTCTCAGAAAATCAATACAAAGATTTAGCTATCCATGGAAAGTCAAAAACACAGTAGAAGAAACATAATTAAAATCAAAACAAGAATTTAAAATAATGACAGAAGAGTAAACAAACTTGAATATAAATTGCAGAAGATGAAAGGCGGCTATGTGGTGGTTGTGCAGTTCTTGTGTGTTGTGTGTCGTGTGTTTGATGTGTGATGTGTGATGTGCCTTTCTTATTTAAATAACCCTAACCCTAATCTTAATCTAGGTTTGGGCCGAACTGATCCACAAAACACATCATAAGTTGGCTTCAGTACAGGTCCACTAACTTCAAATACGTTCAATATTTTCAATACTTATTCAAATTAAAATATTACAGTCTCCTTTGAAGGCCTTTTGAGTTAGCTTTAAAACTCCACCGTTTCTACTATTTTTGGAGGTCTAATGAATTTAGGAGACTTAAATTACTGAAGCATGTCCATTGGACTGGTCTGGTGCGCTTGACCCGTTTTGGATAATTTATGTAAAGTCCAATTTAGCTCCAAATTGAATGATTTTGGATCCTATAGAAAGTTGAATGTTTGTTGTTTATAATTCTTTCAAAATCATGATTGTTGGAGATCTGTAGAAAAATGATAAATAAAAAGGTGAACCAATGTTAGTACCCATATAGAATAAAATATGACATTTGGCCCAATTTTCCAAGCCCAAAATTGCTTTAAACTGTAATATGACATCTGACACAATCTTGTAGGCCCAAAATTTCTTTAACTATCCTAAAATTAATAATGATCAAAATTTAGATCAAATAGATTCAAATTAATTAAAATCTAAATTATTGGCCCAATGAAGCCCAATTAGTAAAAATTCACTAATAATAGAAAGTTAAGCCCAAAACACTGATTAAAATAAGTTCAGAAAGGGAAAAAAATATGGGAATATAATGACTCATCAGTAAGGGAGTTAGTTACGTGTGGGGAAGGTGTTATCACCCCACAACGCCCCTTTCGGGTTCCCTATGATGGACTAGTTTATAAAATAAAGACTAAAAAACTATGCTTGTACCCTATTATTTTATCTACTTGCAGGATTTTAAATGTCTACATGACCCTAATATCTAATGCATACAAGATAAGAAATTAAAGAAAATAGTAAAAGAGAGGACAGGGAAGAAACCTTCGAAGAAATCTTTTATATTAACGTTTCAAAGTTGAGGATTCTTTTTTGTTATTCTCTCGCTCTACAACGCTGCTCACTCCGCTATCGAACGAAAAGACTCTAGCTATATAGTGTCTGAAAAGAGCACTCGAACTCCGAAAATTGCTCAAAGTTGGCCCAGAGAGAGTTCAGGGAGGTAGGAAAGTATGAGAGCAAAGATTCTCAGATTGTGTGTGAAATGAGGGGCGGAGAGGTCCTATTTATAGAAATTCGCGCCAATCAGGCCGGGACGGCCGTCTGGACCCCTGTCAGGCGAGACAGCCGTTTGGCCAAACGAGACGATCGTTTGGCCAAACAAGACAGCAATCTGGCCAAACGAGATGGCCATCTTGCCCATTAGAGATGGCAAGACGGTCGTCTCGCCTTTCACTGATGGCGAGACGGTCATCTGGACAAACGGGATGGCTGTCTCGGGTTATTGGTCAAAATTCTCTTATTTTTCTTGTACAAAAAAACCCTCCTATCCTATGATGGAGCCTAGTAAATATAGCTAGGGGCCTATAGAAGCCCTGTTCATCTTCGAACAGAGGTTTTCTGGCTTTATTGTGAAGTTGGGCAAGATCTGGGGTCTACACTCTTCTACTCCCCTCCGAAAAATATGCCTACCCTAAACCTAGAGTCCCTAGGAATGGGCACAAGCTGGCCCACACAGACTTACTCATAAAATAGAACCCAACTGATGTGGCAACCACTAATCTGATGTGGAAATAGCAACCGACATGGCAGGATGACGTGACACTCCCCTCAGTAAGTCCATCATAGATTTCCTAGCCCAAAATTTCTTCACAATTAACCTGAAAATAGTAAATTTGAATTAATGGCCTAATGAAACCAAATCAATGAAATTGTGCTAATATTAGACAATTAAGCACAACGCACCAATTTAGATAAGTATGAAAAGGTAAGAAAATGGGAGAAAATAATGGCTCATCATTGTGCCCTCCACATTACACCAAAAGTTGAAGTTTGTAATGGGGGACAAGTTGATCGTAGTCTCCGGGGAGGAAGATTTACTAGTGAAAGGGCCATCGTCTGCCAGATATATTGAGGCGACCAAGGAGGCTTGGAAACATCATTCCAGGCCCTAGAAATTGTGAACAATACTTACGTGGAACCATTTCGAGCGAAGCCTCATTTGTCATGTGCAGCTCTGATGATGGCTAAAGTTTTGTTAAAGGATGGAATCAAGTGTGGGAATGGGCTCGGAAAGAATAATCAAGGTTTGACGTCCCCTCTGGAGATTCCAGAGAACAATGGCAGATATGGCCTAGGGTACAAGCCTACTAGGGAAGATAGAAAGAGGGTGATGGAAGAGAGGAAGGAGAGGAATCTAGCCCGCTTGGAGGGACGTGAGCTGAGGATTGGAAGGATCCCCATCTGTGATATTAAGCAGAGCTTCCGCAGTGTTGGGTGGGTGGCAACTATCGGAGAGGGGGTTGGCGATGCAATCCGGAATTTTGTTTGCTCATGTCCTCCGAGTATGGAACTCGACAATTGGATGGCTGTTGAATTACCCATGGCGTTCATTACTGTCGTTGTCGTCTCCTTTATTTTTGTAACTCCTTTATTTTTGCGAACGGTTGTAATGGATGACTAAACTCTTTTATTTTTGTAAAATTATGTGGTCAACATTTTTAAGATACCCGATAACCGGATTGACCTTAAGAATGAGGTTTTCATAAAGGGTTCTATGGAGTCGCCACCGATGTTTTTACCACAAACACCGAAAAATGAAGAAAAGAAGGCGTTGGTTTTCGAAAAAACCAACTTTGGCCGTTACAACTAGAGTTGGGTAAGAGAGTTAGTTACGTGTGGGGAAGGTGTTAGAACCCCACAACGCCCCTTTCGGGTCCCCTATGATGGACTAATTCATAGATAATGACTGAAAGAAACTATGCTTTTACCCTATTATTTTATCTACTTGCAAAATTTAAATGTCTACATGGCCCTAATATCTAATGCCTACAAGGGAAGCAATAAAAGAAAGCAGTAAAAGAGATAGAATAAGGAAAGGAACCTCTGAAGCGAGCTTTACATTAACTCTTCAAAACTTGAGGATACTTTTTGGCAATCCCTCGCTCTACAAGCACGCTCCTCACCCACAACAAAGAAAAAGATCACTCTACCGAGCGCCGAATGTCTCAAGAGGAGACCTCCTTAACTGATTTCTACCTTAACGGAAATTGGAAAGCTTACTCGAACTCTGGAATAATGCTCAGAGTCACTCTCAAGTGTTAAAAGACTTCCAAGAGAGTAGTAGGAGTGCAAGATGTGTGCAAGCTGTGTGAAAAGAGGGGGGAGGAGGCTCCTAATTATAGGAATTCGCACCAAGAAGGTCGGGACGGCCGTCTGGGCTTCTAATAGGTGAGATGGCCATCTATTTGGGAAAACGCGATGATCGTCTTGACCTTCAGGGAAGGCGAGACGGTCGTTTGGCAACACGGGACGGCCATCTCGAGCCTCTTATCAGATTTTCCTAATTTTTCTTATTTTTTGTGTACAAAAAACCCTCCTATTCTTACATGGAGCCTAGTGAACATGCCTAGGGACCTAAAAAAGCCTTGTCCATCTTCGAACGGAGGTTTTCTGGTCTTTATTGAGAAGTCGGGCAAGATTTAGGGTCTACAGCTGCCCCTCCTTCACCCAACGAATTGACTATGGGTTAATGTGCCATGAAATTGATTGGCGGGTGAAGGAGTTAAACTGCTTGCCCGGTAGTCCTTCGGATGCTCCTCTTGATGTGGTAGCCGACCCTTAGGACGATGAATGTAGTTTGACATTGTCTTCAGTATGCTTCCTTGTTGCAGAGGCTGACCCTTCAGACAATATGTGTGAAGCTTCAGGATGCTCCTTTGATGCGGTAGCTGACCTTTGAAGCACTTGTTGAATTTGATGAAGATATATAAAGTTTATAAAGTTTATTTTGTGGGTGTGTAGGTAGATAGGTTATAGGTTTAGAATTTAATCTCTTGATAATTTCAGTATATCTTGTGATAAGCGCCTATAACTATTGCATTTCATAGAATTTATCTTACTGCATGAAAAACCAATCTTTAAGCCTTGAAAGAACAAACTGAGTTTTTTATTCTGTTAAAAATCATTTTTAATCTGTTAAAATCACTTAAAATAGGAAATGTATATATACAACCAATATTTTAATTGATTGAATAATAGAATCAACAGGTTAAAATGTTCTTAATGGTTTTTCCATATTAAGGGTTTCACAGTATTACTCTGTTGAATTGATAAATCAATAGATTAAAATGTTCTAGCAATTTTTCATTTCAAAAGTATCTCAGATTTTTAATCTCTTGAAATCAAGTTTAATCTGTTGAAACAGAGAGATATCATTTTAAAGTATCTCAGATTTTTAATCTGTTGAAATAAATTTTAATCTATTGAAACAGAGAGATATCATTCTTCATTTTAAGGTATCTCAGAATTTTAATCTCTTGAAATATATTTTAATCTGTTGAAACAGAGAGCTACCATTTTTCTTCTAACTGTTTCAATCCATTAAAAGCTCGAATTAACTGATTGAAAGAGTTTTAAATAGAATCAATCGATTAAAACATCATTTTAAATCGATTGAACTGTCAGTTTATCTCTTTTACTCTATAAATACAGTTTTGATTTCTCTTTCAAAAACACAATTTGGAAATCGATTAAAAGCAATCTTGGAGCTCTCATATTTGTGTGTTTTTCTGAGCATCATAAGGCGTTTTGATCAAGATTGTTGAAAGATCCTCAAGAGAGAAAGTTCTGAGTTAGAAAAATTACTTCTGGACTTCTATATTGAAAAACTTGCAATCCAGGTTTATTCTTTTCTTATACTTGTACGAATTCTAATTGTGTAGATTGGGTTTGAATCTGCACTGGTTATAGTAACTGGGTTTGGTTGTTGGGTGGTTTTTCAAGAGTCTATCTTGTGGTGTTTTAAGGTAGATCTTGGGGTAGATTGTTGTGTATCTACTGGTTTGTATTTTCACTTGGTATTAGTCGAACTTGGCAGATTTGTCAAGAACTGGATGTAGCTCTTGGGAAGAGTGAACTAGTATAAACTCTGAAAGTAATGAAGATCTTATTGAAATACTTTGGCAAAGATCTTGTTGATTTGATGAAGTAAAAAATGAAGTCAAAGGCTACTTTGTGGCAGTCAAAGGTCACTTAGACAAAAGGGTAGTGGGATTAGTGAGTCTGCTCATTTTTATCTCTCTGCTGCATGAGGTTTCTTCATTTAAAAGATTTTGCAAATGCCTCTAAAAAAATATTTAAACGATTAAAAACAAAGTATTTTGTTAAAAGTTTTTTAATTAACTATTTTAACTAATAACATATAAGTTTTATCAACTAAAATGTTCTTAACACTTTTGTAACAGGTTTTTAACTGATATGTTTTCGAAATAATCGATTGTTTTCATTAAAGGAAGTTTTGAAAACCTTCTGTCAGTGTTTTAACTGATATAGTTTCGAAATAATCGATTAAAATCACTTAAAATGTTCAAGGAAGTGTTCTGGTAGTATTTGAATCGATATAACTTTGAAATAATCGATTAAAACCACTTGGAGTATTTTTTTAATCGATGTAATCAAGCATATGATCGATCAGAATGAGTTTTTGATCGATCAAAATAATTTTAATCGATTAAATTGTGATTTAATCGATTAAAACAACTTAAGAGAATTTCTACTAAGCGTTTTAATCGATTAAAACAGATTGTTATCAGTTAAAATCACTTAGAAAAGTTTATAAGAATGTTTTGCAGTATTTTAATCGATTGAAAGACGAAACAATCGATTAAAAAAGTTTGGAAGATTTTTTACGAAGAGTTTTAATTGATATAAACGGTGTCGTATCGGTTAAAACACATCTAGAAATTAATCAAGATCATTATAATAGATTAAAATAAGTTTTAACAGATTAAAACAAAACTTTTAACAGATTAAAAGATTATTTTAAGAGATTAAATAAACCAGCGAGTTTTAAAAATCTTCTATATAAACAGAGTTGCTTGAACTTTTTAAAACACATCTTTTAGCAATCAATCAAGCAATCATAAGTGCTACTTTCAAGATATAATCGCGCTAGTTTTTGTGAAGTTCATTGAAGTTTTTTTTGAGGCAAAATTGCATTCTTTTGGAGAAGAAACACATACTGCAAAACTGCATAAATCTGGTTTGAGCGTTCTAAGTTTCTTCTATTTGTTTCTTTACTTTCTTTACTGTATTGTGGGTGCCTGGAATTGTGGGCACTGGTTTCTGTAGCTGGAATTTGGCTGCAGGGTTGGTCAAGAACTGGAATTTGGTTCTTGGTGAAGGTTTAGGTACATGAACTGGAATTGTGGTTCTTGTGGTAGATTGAGTGTGAGATTAAAGATGTAATCTGTAAAATGTTCAATCTAGTGGAACCTAGCTGGAATTTGGCTGGAAACTGGACATAACCCTGGGATTGAAAGAACCAGTATAAATCTCAGTTGTATCTTTCTAAACCTTTCTCTTTTAATTCTGTCACTGCTTTTATTTTGATTGCTTGCTGTGTGTGATTCAAGAACTGGTCAGAAATCTTAATCTTTGAAATAGATAATCTGTAAATTGCGAAAATTTTTCAAAGATCAATTCACCCCCCCCCCCTCTTGATCTCAGCCTACATTTCTAACAATTGGTATCAGAGCAAGGTTCTTGAGAATTATTCAAGTCTTTCGATCCAAATGGCTGGAAATAAATTTTTGGAGGGTGCTTGTATTGATAGACCTCCACTGTTTTGTGGTACAGATTACTCTTTTTGGAAGATTAGGATGAAGATCTTTATTGAATCTGTTGGTATAAATGTTTGGAATATCATTGAACAAGGAACTTATGTTTCTAACAAAGATTGGTCTAGCTTAAATGATTGTGAAAAGAAATTAATCCAAGATGATTGTATTGCTAAAAATATCATCATATCTGCACTTAACAGAAATTAGTTTTTCAGGATAGCACATTGTCAAATTGCTGAACAAATGTGGGACCTATGAAGAAACAACAGAGATATGCTTAATGGTCAATTCAGATTCTCCAATAACCAGTGTAAGTTTTGACTCAACAACTACTATGAATTATAGTTCATTACAAGATGCTTTTTATGAAATGCATGCAGTAACTAAGAGATTAGAAATTGAAAACAAAAGATTAAAAAACATGAATAGTTCATTAGAAAACAAGATCACTCTTCTTGAAAAGAAAATAGTTGATGAAGAAACCAAGAATGAAAATTTGGAAATAGGTAATAACTCTGATTGCATGTGTAATGTTAAAGATTGTAAAAATTGTCCTGAGTTACAAGAGAAATTAACATATTTAATAAAAACTGCATCTAAACTTGCACAAGGAAAAACTAGTCTCGATATGATACTTGATTCTCAAAAATTGGTTATTGATCGTGGTGGAATAGGTTTTACACTTCCTATTGGAAAGAAAACTAGAGCATTTAAAAACTATTTTGCATATAGTAAATATGTGTCGTCTCCATTTATTAAATGTTTTTACTGCATGAAAAAAGGTCATTCTGTGAAATATTGTAGAATTAAGAAATATGCTATTCCTAAAGGTAGAATGAAGTGGATACCCAAAAATTCATTTCAAATAACGTGATTGGACCCAGTAATTAAAAAGGGGTACCAGAAATATACCAAATCTGTTTTGCAGGAACAAAATCTGGAACTCCCTGGGTATCAAATCAGCAAATTCTGTTTCTGGATTCATGGACTGAGTATTTTAATTGATATAAAACTATTTTAATCGGTTAAAATCACTTACAGAGAATACCAGAAAATCTGTCCGTACAGTTTTAATCGATTGAAATACGAATTAATCGATTAAAATGTTCTCTGGAATCTAGTTTAGCTGTTTTAATCGATTAAAATGGATTTATATCAGTTAAAATAATTAAAAGGACACAAAGTAGTCTTTGGTCAAAATCAATGTCAAATAATCAAATTAGATTCAGAACAGGTACTGATTACTGGTAAGAGGATCAACAATATTTACATGTTAGATACTAATTCTGCTAAAAATTGTTGCTTAATCTCTAAAGAGAATGAGTCTTGGTTGTGGCATAGGAGGTTAGCTCATATTCATATGAATCATCTTAATAAACTGATTTCTAAAGATCTTGTAGTTGGCTTACCTAAACTTAAGTTTGTGAAAGACAAAGTATGTGATGCATGTCAAAAGGGGAAACAAGTAAGGAATTCTTTTTCACAGAAAAATATTATTTCAACTTCTAGACCTCTTGAACTTTTGCACATGGATCTCTTTGGTCCTTCTAGAACTATGAGTTTAGGAGGAAATCTATATGCACTTGGTTGTAGTAGATGATTACTCAAGATTTACTCGAACATTATTTTTAAAACTAAAATCCGATACTTTCCATTTGTTTAAGAAATTTGCGAAACAAATTCAAAATGAAAAAGGCTATTTCATCTCTTGTATTCAAAGTGATCATGGGGGAGAATTTTCAAACGAAAATTTCAATAAATTTTGTGATAAACATGGTATTAAGCATAATTTTTCTGCTCCTAGAACTCCTCAACAGAATGGTGTAGTTGAAAGGAAAAATCGTTCTCTTGAAGAGTTAGCTAGGACAATGCTTAATGAGAAAGCATTACCAAAATATTTTTGGGCTGATGTCGTTAGTACTGCTTGCCATGTATTAAACCATGTTTTAATTAGACCTTTTCTTAAGAAAACTCCCTATGAATTATACAAAGGTAAAAAGCCTAACATAAACTATTTTAGAGTATTTGGAAGTAAGGTTTTTGTTTTAAACAATGGAAAGAAAAATCTTGGAAATTTTGATTTCAAATCAGATGAAGATATCTTCTTGGGATATTCATTGAATAGCCATGCTTATAGAATCTTTAACAAAAGGCTAAATACTGTAGAAGAATCTGTTCATGTTGTATTTGATGAGACTAACCCAAGTATGCAGAATATTTCTGAATATAGTTCAGAAGATGATGTTTTAACTGATAAAATGTATCAGTTAAAACTGCCAGAATCAACATTTTTTCAAAAACAGGCCGAAAATATTGAAGAAACTGAAGAGCAGTTGCCTAAAGAATGGAAGACTCCAAGAAATCTTTCAATAGACAACATCATTGGTGAAATAAATCAGGGAGTTTCCACTAGGAGATCTTTAAATAAATTTTGCAATCACATGGCATTCGTATCACAAATTGAACCAAAAACCATATTTGATGCATTAAAGGATAATAAGCTGGATTAATGCTATGCATGATGAATTAAATCAATTTACAAGAAATTAAGTATGGGAATTAATTCCAAAACCGAGATAATGCAAATATTGTAGGAACAAAATGGGTTTTTAGGAATAAAATGGATGAAAATGGTATAATTACTAGAAACAAGGCCGGATTAGTTGCTAAGGGGTATAATCGGCAAGAAGGAATTGATTTTAATGAAACATATGCTCCTGTTGCTAGATTAGAGGTCTGTTAGACTTTTACTTGCTTATGCTTCAATGAAAAGTTTCAGGTTATTTCAAATGGATGTCAAAAGTGCTTTCTTAAATGGTTATTTGAATGAAGAAGTTTTTGTTACACAACCACCTGGTTTTGAAGATCATATTCATCCAGAATATGTTTATAGATTAAAGAAAGCTTTGTATGGTCTCAAACAAGCCCCAAGACAATGGTATGAAAGGTTAAGTAATTTTCTCATTTCAAAGGGCTATCAAAGAGGTTTGGTTGATAAAACTTTATTCTTGAAAAAAATTGAATAATGATGTAATTCTAGTTCAAGTATATGTTGATGACATCATATTTGGAGCCACTAATGAGTCTTTATGTAAAGATTTTATCAAAGATATGCGGGGAGAATTTGAGATGTCTATGATGGGGGAACTCAACTACTTTCTTGGATTACAAGTTAAACAACTTCAAGAAGGAAGTTTTCTTCATCAATCTCAATGCTTGCACGAGAACTTTTAAAGAAATTTGAGATGGAACATTGCAAAGAAGCATCAACACCAATGTCCACAAATTGCTATCTTGATTCGATGAAAAAGGAAAACCTGTTGATGAAACCAAATATAGAGGACTTATTGGTTCTTTACTATATCTAACGACAAGTAGACTGACATTATGTTTAGTGTTTGTATGTGTGCCAGGTTTCAATCGCACCAAAAGAATCCCATCTTACTGCTGCAAAAAGAATCCTCGAATATCTCAAAGGAACTTTAAATGTTGGGTTATGGTATCCTGGTGAGTCCAAACTAAATTTAATTGGATACTCTAACTCAGATTTTGCAGGTTGTAAGCTTGACAGGAAAACTACCAGTGGCACCTGTCATCTCCTTGGAAGCAGTCTAATCTCATGGCATAGTAAAAAACAATCATGTGTTGCCCTTTCTACAGTTGAAGCTGAGTACATTGCAGCTGAAAGTTGTTGTGCTCAATCTCTTTGGATCAAACAACAGCTTGAGGATTATGGTTTAATTCTCAGAAAAATTCCTCTCTTATGTGATAATACTAGAGCCATTATGTTAACTAAAAACCCAATTCAACATTCTAGGACAAAACATATAGAAATTAGACATCATTTCATTAGAGATCATATTTTGAAAGGTGATTGTGAAATTTTCTTCATAGAAACTGAAAAAAAACTAGTAGATATTTTTACAAAACCTCTTGCTCGTGATCGGTTTTACAAAATTCGCACTAAATTAGGCATGATAGATGCATCAAACATTACTTAGTTTTCAAAACTGGTTGTTTTAATCGATAAAAAAAAGCTTTAAATCGATTATTACTCTGGAAAGAAAAAATAAAGGCTTTAGTTAATGGTTGTTCTTGTAACATGCTACTAAAGCGTGGTTCCCTTATCTTTACATGTGTTAATTGTATTCATTACAAACGTGTTAATGAAGATAAGTTTGAATCAACTTTGATTGGTCTTTACATGGGTAAGGTATCTTGTCCAAATTTTTTTTTACATATCATGCATAGTTTTTGTTGTGTTCCTCTGTTCTCTATTTTTGATGAAGTCAAAAGGGGGAGAAATAATTGCTTTGCTTTATAATTGATTTTCCTTATTTAGGGGGAGCAGCAATATAGGGGGAGAAATGGGAAAATGATTAATTTTTGATTACTCACTAATCTTTATATTCAAGTGACTTCTTCTGCAGAGATATTATTCAAAGAGGTGTTTGTCTTCATCAAATAGGGGGAGACTGAAAGTAATGAAGGACTTATTGAAATACTTTGGCAAAGATCTTGTTGATTTGATGAAGTCAAAGGCTACTTTGTGGCAGTCAAAGGTCACTTAGACAAAAGGGTAGTGGGATTAGTGAGTCTGCTCATTTTTATCTCTCTGCTGGATGAGGTTTCTTCATTTAAAAGATTTTGCAAATGCCTCTAAAAAAATGTTTAAACGATTAAAAACAAAGTATTTTGTTAAAAGTTTTTTAATTAATTATTTTAACTAATAGCATATAAGCTTTATCAACTAAAATGTTCTTAACACTTTTGTAACGGGTTTTTAAGCTGATATGTTTTCGAAATAATCGATTGTTTTCATTAAAGGAAGTTTTGAAAACCTTACATCGAGTGTTTTAAGCTGATATAGTTTCGAAATAATCGATTAAAATCACTTAAAATGTTCAGGGAAGTGTTCGGTAGTATTTTAATCGATATAACTTCAAAATAATCGATTAAAACCACTTGGAGTATTTTTTAATCGATGTAATCCGAGCATATGATCGATCAGAATGAGTTTTTGATCGATCAGAATAATTTTAATCGATTAAACTGTGATTTAATCGATTAAAACAACTTAAGAGAATTTCTACTAAGCGTTTTAATCGATTAAAACAGATTGTTATCAGTTAAAATCACTTAGAAAAGTTTATAAGAATGTTTTGCAGTATTTTAATCGATTGAAAGACGAAACAATCGATTAAAAAAGTTTGGAAGATTTTTTACGAAGAGTTTTAATTGATATAAACGGTGTCGTATCAGTTAAAACACATGTGGAAATTAATCAAGATCATTTTAATAGATCAAAAGAAGTTTTAACAGATTAAAACAAGACTTTTAACAGATTAAAAGATTATTTTAACAGATTAAATAAACCAGCAGTTTTAAAAAGCTTCTATATAAACAGAGTTGCTTGAACTTTTTAAAACACATCTTTTAGCAATCAATCAAGCAATCATAAGTGCTACTTTCAAGAGAGAATCGCGCTAGTTTTTGTGAAGTTCATTGAAGTTCTTTCTTGAGGAAAAATTGCATTCTTTTGGAGAAGAAACACATACTGCAAAACTGCATAAATCTGGTTTGAGCGTTCTGAGTTTCTTCTATTTGTTTCTTTACTTTCTTTACTGTATTGTGGGTGCCTGGAATTGTGGGCACTGGTTTCTGTAGTCGAAATTTGGTTGCAGGGTTGGTCAAGAACTGGAATTTGGTTCTTGGTGAAGGTTTATGTACAGGAACTGGAATTGTGGTTCTTGTGGTAGATTGAGTGTGAGATTAAAGTTGTAATCTGTAAAACGTTCAATCTATTGGAACCCAGCTGGAATTTGGCTGGAAACTGGACGTAGCCCTGGGATTGGGTGAACCAGTATAAATCTCGGTTGTATCTTTTTAAACCTTTCTCTTTTAATTCTGTCACTGCTTTTATTTTGATTGTTTGCTGTGTGTGATTCAAGACCTGGTCAGAAATCTTAATCTTTGAAATAGATAATCTGTAAATTGCGAAAATCTTTCAAAGATCAATTCACCCCCCATCTTGATCTCAGTCTACATTTCTAACAAACTCTTGTGTTGTATTTATGCTTTTATCTCTTTTGATTTCTGGTTTACATTCTTGCTTTGTTTAAAACTAAATCTGCCTAAGAAAAGATTGGATAAAGATTAAGCATTCTTCCACAAAGAAAGAGTGTTTTTCAAAAAAAAAATTTAAAGTTCAATTTACCCCCCCCCCCCCCTCTTGAACCCAACCATTGATTCTTACAATTGGTATCAAGAGTTGGTTCTTGTAAGTTACCCAAGAATTTGGTCCAAGAAAGTCTAAATGGTTGAGGGAAATATGAATTTTTCTGAAGGAGCCTCCATCAATAGGCCTCCTCTATTTGCTGGTGTGAATAATTCCCTCTGGAAGGTTAGAATGAAAATCTTTATTGAATCTCTTGATAGGGGTATTTGGGATACAGTTGTTAATGGTCCTTTCAAAGAAACTCATACAGTGGATGGTAAAATTGTTGAAAAAGACTGGGCTGACTTAACTGATGCAGAGAATAGGAAAGTTCAATATGATTATACTGCTAAGAACATTATTACCTCTGCCTTAAATCTTGATGAGTTTTTCAGGGTTTCTCAATGCACCTTTGCCAAAGAAATGTGGGAGATTCTAGAAGTCACTCATGAGGGTACCTTTGATGTGAAAAGGGCAAGGAAGCATGAATTAATTAGAGATTATGAATTGTTCAAAATGCAGCAAGGTGAAACCATTGCAGATGTGCAGAAAAGATTCACGCATATAGTCAACCATCTAATTGGATTAGGAAAGACGTTTGACAAGGAAGAGTTAAACATCAAAATCCTAAAATGTTTGGACAGATCTTGGCAACCAAAGGTGACAGCCATATCAGAATCAAGATACTTAACTGAGATGACTACTGCATCATTGTTTGGTAAGCTAAGGGAACACGAGTTGGAGATCAACAGGTTTAAAGAACAAGAAAATGCAGAAAAGAAAAGCAGAAACATTGTTCTCAAGACAATTGAAGAAAGTAGTGACTCTGAAGAAGATGGATCTGAGAATCTTAATCTATTGGTTAAGAAGTTTGGGAAATTTCTTAAGAAGAAGAACAGAGCTGGCCAGATTAAAAGGTACAATGATAAAAGAACTTATTCTCTTCAAAATACTTATACTTGTTATTCTTGTGGTAAGAAGGGACATATAAGAAGTGAATGTCTAGAAAAATCCCAGAATCAAAACAAGAGAGATATGAAGTACAAAGGGAAAAAGGCCTACATAGCTTGGCAAGACAATGATTCATCCTCAAGCTTTGAATTCGAAGGTGAAGAAGTTAATCTATGCTTAATGGCTGGCTGTGAATCCTCTTCAACCCATGTAAGTTCAACCCCCACAGAGAATGAAATGAATTACAACACATTATTAACTGCTTTCAATGAAATGCATGATGAAGCTAAGAATTTATCCTATACAAATAATCGGTTAAAAGGACTAAATAACTAGTTAGAGAATAGGGTTAAAGTTATAGAAGAAGAATTATTAGAAAGCAAAACAGATATGGAACATCTTGAAATAATCTACAATAATTCATCTTTTGATAATGCTGCTGCTAACAAAAATTGTGAAAAGTGTATCTCTCTGCAGAAAAAGGTTGAGTATTTGATTAAAACCTTATCTAAGTTTACTCAAGGTAAAGAAAATTTAGATACACTTCTTGGGTCTCAAAACTGTGTTTTTGATCATACTGGAATTGGTTACAAACCTAAGTTTGGGGTTAAAACTAAAAGGTATTTTAACTTCTTTTCTTTCAGAAAATCAACAGCATCTCCCTTCTCACCTTGTCATTATTGTATGAAAAAAGGGCATATTGAAAAATTGTGTCATATTAGAAAACATTTTGTGTCACAGGGTAAAATAAGATGGGTTCCAAAATATGTTAAACAGAAAATTTGACCACTAAGGACCCAAAGTATTTAAGGGTACCAAATACTTGATGCTTGATTTTTCAGGAACAACAGCAAGAATCACTTTGGTACTTGGACAGCGGATGCTCAAGGCATATGACAGGTGATATTTCCAAATTTTAGAAACTGAGAATGAAGACTGGAGGTCACGTGACATATGGAGATAACAACAAGGGAAGAATCTTAGCTTCTGGAGATATAGGAGATGGTGAAACCATGATCATTCACAATGTTCTTCTTGTTGAAGGTCTTAAGCACAACTTAATCAGTATAAGTCAATTATGTGATCTTGATCACAAGGTTATCTTCAAACCAGAAATCTGTCTAATCTGTGAGCCAAAATTTGACACGGTAATGCTGGTTGGTAAGAGATTAAACAACATTTACATGCTAGATATCAAGCATTCTATCTCATCTCAAAGTTGTCTTCTTACTAAAGAAGAAGAATCTTGGTTATGGCATAGAAGGCTTGCACATATTCATCTTAATCATCTTGCAAACTAATTTCTAAAGATTTAGTTTCTGGACTACCTAAGCTTCAAATTCTAAAAGATAAAATTTGTGAAGCTTGTTTAAAAGGTAAACAAACTAGAAAATCCTTTTCAAATAAAAACATTGTTTCTACTTTTAGACCTTTGGAACTGCTCCACATAGATTTGGTTGGTCCTTCAAGAAATAAAAGCCTAGGTGGTAATCTTTATAGCATGGTAATTGTTGATGATTTTTCCATATTTACATGGACTATTTTTCTAAAAGCCAAATCATATTCTTTCAAATCTTTTAAAAATCTTGCCAAGGTTTTACATAATGAGAAAGGTTATTTCATTACTTCTACTCAAAGTGACAATGGTGGAGAATTTGTAAATGAAAAGTTTGAATTATTCTGTGAAAAGTATGGCATAAAACACAACTTTTCTGCTCCAAGAACTCCTCAACAGAATGGTGTTGTGGAAAAGAAGAACAGATCCATTGTGGAACTTGCTAGAATAATTCTTTGTGAAAACTCTTTACCTAAATACTTTTGGGCAGATGCTATAAACACTGCTTGTCATGTTTTGAATAGAATTTTGATTAGACTCATTCTTAAGAAAACCCCATATGAACTATACAAAGGAAGAAAACCCAACATAAACTATTTCAGGGTTTTTGGATGTACATGTTTTGTTTTAAACAATGGGAAAGAAAATATTGGCAAGTTTGATGAAAAATCTGATAAAGGGATTATAGACCCCAAATCTTGCCCGACCTCATAATAAAGACCAGAAGACCTTCTATTCAAAGATGGACGAAGCCTAAGAAGCCACTAGGAGAGACTATTAGGCCCCATACTAGGATAGGAGGGATTTTCTGCATGTAAATAAGGATTTTCGCCTTTTATGGTCGAGAACGTCGTCTCGTATTCGGGACCGCCGTCTCGCCTTGCGAAAGTGGCGAGACCGCCGTCTTGTTTGGCGAGATGGCCCTCCCGATTGGCGAGACGGCCGTCTCGCCATTTTTGCAAGGCGAGACGACCGTCTTGAATGGCGAGACGGCCGTCTCGACCTTGTCAAACGAGACAGTCGTCTTGACCTGACAGGCGTGAATCCCTATAAATAGTCGCGCCATTCCCCTCATTTCACACAGTTCTTCCATTCTCTCTCTAGTCACTTCATAAAATTCTCTTTCTAGAACCCCTCCGAAGCACTTCCGGAGTTTTTTGAGAGTTTCTAAGAGTTTTTTTAGCGTTTTTGAGAGGTTTACGACACTGTAGAGAGTCAGGGGCTGCCAAAAAGCACCCCAATTTTCAAGAGATTAATATAAAGCTTGTCTCGGAGGTTTCTACACTTTCTCTCTCTCTTTACGGCTTTATCTTTAAATTGCGCAGTAGATATTAGGGCCATGTTGTAGTAACTTTAAATTCCGTAAATAAAAGGGTAAAAGTGTATTTTCACCGGTTTATTTATTTAAATAGCTGGCTCATCATAGGGAACCCGAAAGGGCATCGTAAGGGAACTAACACTTCCCTTACACGTAACTAACTCCCTTACCCAACTTTGGTTCTAATGACCAAAGTTGGTTTTTCAAAAACCAACGCCTTTTCACTCCTTTTCCGATGTTTCTGATAAAAACATCGGTGGCGAATCTAGAAGAACCCTTCAAAATTAGTTCTTGGGTTAGCCCGGTTATCGGACAATCCAAGAGCACCTTTTCGAAAACCTCGCCCCTAGGTTCAGCCCGGTTATCGGGCAACCTAAAGTCGTTGTAACCATACCAATAAAAACGCGAAAATTGGAAAGTCGGAACTATCGCGTCGCTCTGACCGCCTCGTTTTGACGGCGGCGACAGATGGCGACTCCACTGAGGAAGCCTAGAGAGTTGATCCCATTTAGTGATGGGCCAGTTTAAAGTAAATAAACCAAGAAAATTACGCTTTTACCCTATGTTGTATTATAACATGTTTTAATGCTTGACTTTAATAACTTTTGTCTATTTATGCTTACACAATTGTTTGAAATACAAACTGTACACAAACCCTTGAACACAACAGTTCCCTCTATACCCGGGGGCAACTGATAAATCCATAGGGAGTAGGTGGCAGGTACGGTTCGCTGTAGTGATGGCCTTGTGCCCACCAGTGTGATCGAAAACTACCACTCAAGGTGATAACCTTCCTCTTTTGCCACAAAGATTGACTATGGCCTTAGTGCTAAGCATGGTCGGAAGGCTGGAGAGTGGGGACCCTATAATGGGGGCACCTTGGGGGCCTTAGCCTTGGTGAGGACAGTTAGAACCTACCTTCCAATGCACTTTTCTGCAGGAAAACCCTACCTCGTGATTAAAATGACTTCTCGCCTATTCGCGGATGATCGAATTGTGTGCGCATTTTCTTGTTGCATTTGGTTGTTGCATAGCGTAACCAAAGAACAGAAAAATCACAAAAACATTTTTGCAATAAACGCCCTTATCTCGGACAATCTGCCTTTTAGCTAGCCTGGTTTCAGGTTCTTTGTAAGCTAAGTAGCCACGCAGTCCGACAGAAGAGATAAGGGACGCTAAATACTATCCTTTCACATAAAGCCATTTTTTTTATCTCGGACAGTCTGCCTTTTAGCTAGCCTAGTTTCAGGTTCTTTGTAAGATAAGTAGCCACGCAGTCCGACAAAAGAGATAAAAGGCTATAAAATAAAATAATAAAAATCCAATTCCCAAAACAATAAATGGGACCTTGTTCATAAGCGTTATACTCATAAATCATTCATGTAGGTAGTTTATTTTCTAAAAAAATATATAAAATACGCAAATACCATACATCATGTAGAAATAAAACATGATAAATAGAAAAATAAACACTCACATTCATTCAATAAGCATTATTTTCATAAAACATGCATTTTGGTCTTAGAAAATGGAGGGGACTAGTAGACAATTGAAGAACGTAGACATTCCCCGATACCATGCTGAGAAGCTGGAACGGCTTTGCACGATAATGCCACCAGAGGTCCGCTCCGACTTTGAAAAATCCTATGGACAGATTCTCGACCTATTGAAGATCTGTGTTGATCAAGTTTTTATCAGGGTATTATTTCACTTCTGGAACTCTAGTATGCGCTGTTTTGAATTTCCACAGTTCGACATGGTGCCCACCTTGGAGGAGTACGAAATCATGCTGAAATGACCCATATCATCCAGGGTCCATATCCGCCATGGGGCATATACTCTTGCAGCACAAGTCGCTGCCATCATCCAACTACCATTCTGGCAGACTACCCTGATAGGAATAGGTAACATCCAAGGTTAGAAAGTCTCAATGTTAGAAGACCATCTGTCCGACTTGGTTGAAAGGGCAGAATGGGTCGCTTTTAACAAAACCCTGGCCTTAATCATATTTGGAACGATCTTGTTTCCCTTCCACCTCGACACAGTGGATCAAGTCGTCATGGACGCCTTCTTCGCCTGGGACATGAACTCAAAGAGTCCCTTGCCTGCAATTCTTGTCGACACCTTGCTCTCGGTGGAATTCTGCCGCCAGAAGCAAGGAAAACACTCCGTTGTTGCTCTTCACTACTCTTTATGTGGGGCATTACACATTTTTACGCCTCTAGTCACATGGGGATGTTCCCCGACCCTTTAAGGAGCTTCTCCAAAATCCCTCTCCAACGACGCTTAACTTCAGAGTGGAAGGACGAGTTGGAACAATGCGATGCCAACTATTTATCCTGGGTCTGCCCTTGGTTCCGACCCGATCCAGTCCTCATCATATGTGGAGACTATCCGAACGTACCCTTGATAGGACTCAGGGGTTGCATAGCCTATTCACCTAGAGTAGCTATGAGACAACTCATGAGGACTCAAACTACAATTTCTTGAGGGGAACTTGGAGGACTGTGTTTCTTCGGAGACCCATGCACAATCAACTCACTAGCCATGAGAAAAGCATGGGAGAAACCAGAATTTATGGGAGACAGAGAGCTAGGAAAAGCTCGAGTGGCTGTCTCCGGTGACTATGAGGTGTGGAGAAAAAGAAGAGGGATGCCTCAACCATCCACCTCATTCCTTACAAGCGCCAATAGTGAAGAGCTGCAAGCTCAAGTCGATGCCTTGACCCAGAGGATAGAAATCATGGGAGCCCAGATGAGGGCCCTTGAGGAAAGAGAACAAGAATCTATCCTCACCATTGATGGTCTGCAAAGGCAATGCAAGAAAAAGGACCATGAAATAGAGCGCCTCAAGGATCAGTGTGCTGACTCTAATGAGCAAGCTATCCGAGCATCCAAAGCTGCCAGAACCAGCTCGGATAGGCAACTTCAAGAAATAACTGCCAAATCAGCACGCCTTGAGGCCGAATCAGCAAAATAGGCTCAGACGATCAAGGATTTGTTGCAAGACCTCACCAAGACTCGGTCAGAAATACGCCAAGAGTGAGAGGCCAATCGGAGACTCAACAAAAGTCTCGCTGAGCTATGTTGCAAAGAAAGGGATGGGCTAGCTCAGTACGACCAAGTACTACAAGGAAAGGACCGAGCCCTTGCAAAACTCGATGAACTACAAGCCTTGGTCGTCCATCAAGAGGCGAAGATCAAAGAGGCTCAAAAGTACAGTGAAGATATGAGCCAGGTGGTCCAGAAGCAAAGCGAAGCACTTGCTCATCACGTCCGGGAATCTGAAAGGGAATTACATAGAGATCAAGACCCGCCTGTGGGTTTCTTTAGGCTTTTCCGTTTCTGCCAAAAGTTACTTCGTAGTATGGAATAGGGGAATTTACACCTTCCAACGGATAAATGAAATTTTTCTTTATTCAACAATTGTCTACTTTCATGCATATCATTCATTTGCATATTTAATTTCCCCTCCTTCACTTCTAATAAATAAGATAATAAAAAGGAAGGATTAACTGACACGTCTTCCAAATCAGAAGAATGGAGAGAAAGCCACTCCTAATCAAGCTTTCCCCAACGGTTGACTCACCGTAAGAGGAAAATAAGCCTCGACCGTTGGTCCTTAAAAATAAGGAAGAGGGGGCAAGGACACCAGTGCGACTATTTATGCCACGTCCTTTCCCCTACGAATCAAATAAAGTTGTACCATGGAGATATGAAGAATCTTCACCAATAAAGGAGGATATCTCGAATATAGCCGGTATTGGGGGCATGACTAGAAGTGGAAGAATCTATTCCCCCAAGGACTCACAAGAAGATATCCCCAAAAATAAAGGAAAAAATAAAAAGACCGAAGAAAAAGAAAATAAAGAATCCAAGGAAGAGACAGAGGAATTACCCCAGTTCATAAGGCAAAACGAGTATTCCATTATTGACCAGCTCAATCATACACCTGCAAAGATAACCCTGTTATCTCTAATGATGAGCTCGGAACCACACAGAAACGCCCTGATGAAGGTCTTGAGCGAAGTGCATGTACCTCACACCATATCCCAAGAAAAGGTTGAGAGGTTCGTCGGTCACATTATGGCAAGCAATCACCTCACCTTCACAGAGGAAGAACTCCCCCTCGAGGGGTCAAACCACAACAAGCCCTTGCACATTTCAATCAAGTGCAAGGAGTACCTCATCGCCAAAGTTCTTGTGGATAACGGGTCATCCTTGAACGTGATGCCCAAGTGCACACTAGACAAGTTGACTATCCAAGGAACCCGTCTGCGCCCAAGCAGCACTATCATTCGAGCCTTCGACGGATCAAAGCGAGAAGTAGTGGGAGAAGTTAATTTGCCAATCCAAGTTGGACCCACTATCTTCAACGTCGATTTCCATGTAATGGATATTACTCCAGCATACAGTTGTCTCCTCGGCAGGCCTTGGATTCATGACGCTAAGGCAGTACCTTCGACGCTCCACCAGAAAGTCAAGTTCATAGTGGATGACAAATTGGTCACAGTCCAAGTAGAAGATGATATCCTGATCAGTGGACCGTCTACCCAACCTTATGTGGATGCGGCCGAAGAGGCCCTTGAAACACCTTTTCAAGCGCTCGAAATTGCCAACATAGAGCGACTTCCCAAAAACACAAAGGTAGCCCGCATGATGATGAAGCATGGTTACCATCCTGGCCAAGGACTGGGGGCAGATTCGCAAGGCATGAGGGAACCCCCAAAATTTAATGACAATCCTTTCAAGTGTGGCCTAGGATATGACCCTACTAAGGGCCGAACATAATGAGGAAAAGGGAAGTCTCCCCTCCGCACACTCAAGCAAATGTTCTGAAGCGGAGGAATGCAAGCGTCAAGAGCTACCGTAGTCATCAGGAGATCTTTTTCTTCATTTAAGGGATGTAAACCCCATGATTGTTAGAGATTATCCCCCGGGGCTAGCCCGACCCCCGGGCATTTTAGGGCACATATTCCCTTATTAATTAATAAAGAATACATTTCTAACTATCTGCTTCTCTTCTTGTTATTTCATGACTAGACCTCACAATAACCTTGTCTAAGTAAACGAAAAAAAAGAAAAAGAAGAATAAAAAGCGCATCCAAATAATAAAAATTTGCCATTGCCATTACAATCGAGCTAGTTGATTAGAAACATCAAAATAGGACTTTATCTCATCATCAAGAAAGTCATGCTTCGCCAATATTGTGAATAAAAAATAAATACACAAAAAGAGCTCATAGAAGCCAAAGGCAAAAAAAAAAAAAAAAAAGAGGGCAAAATACCCGGTAGGAAACCCACAAAGGGGGCTATGCAAAAGATAGGGTCAACTCGGTAGGATGCTCGAACAAAAATAAAGGGTAGCCTAGGCAAAAGTTAGGGTTACAAAATAAGGTCCGCTAGGATTCCCTAAAACAAACAAAAAGAAGGAACCTAGACAAAAGATAGGGCCAAAACACAATATCCTTGTTCGAAAACCCAAAGGGCGATCTAGGGAGATCAACTAGCCATAAAAAGCAATGGAAATAGAACTAAAACGCAAATACAAAAAAAAGGGGAAAAGTTTGCTTAGGCAAAAGCTTAAACACCCAGGCCTAACCCTAGCCAACCATTCTTACAAAATCCTTTCTAAATAAAATTGACCGTCTAAAACACAAGCCCTTGAATTTGCCTTCTTATTTCTTTTCTCTTGACCCTCAAAACAATATTCTAATAATTAATTTGGGAATATGGAGGTGTATAGTCAACAAGAGGATTGAAATCCCTAAAGTGAAGGAAAAGGAACACTACATGGCAAAGTGTACTCTACCAAAAAGAAGGGAGAGAGAAAAAGCAAAGAAAAAGAAAAAAGCAAGTTATTCTTCGATCACAAGAAGTCCGGCATGGTACAGCCAAGTACGAAAACGCAGATCAGAAGGCACTCGACGCTACAAGACACGTTAGTTAAATCCTTCTGAAAAACTAATTGAAATAGGCATTATAGGACATCAAACATAAAAACATTGCATGAATAAAATGTTTTTGAACCAGGTTCTATTTTCTTTCAAAAAAAAAAGAAAAAAAAATTCTTAAAATCGAGACGGTCGTCTCGCATTTCCAGACCGTTCTCTCGATCTCCAAAAAATCGGGACTGTCGTCTCAACCAACGAGACCGCCATCTCGATTGGGCTAAAAACGAGACCGTTGTCTCACTTGGCGAGATGGCTGTCTCGCTTAAGGCCAAAGTCGAGACCACCATCTCGAGGTCCCAAACGGCCGTCTCAACTTGCGCCACGGGACCCAGCTGATCCTCCACCCCTCGCTGGATATCACTTTGGATCTCCGGGATCTCGTGGCAATGCACAATCTCCCAACACCTCCCGAGTTCCAACAACAGCAGCAACAACAACAAAAACAGTAGCAATACACAGATGATTTTGCTGGCATGAACCGTAACATGAACGATCTACGCCAGCAATTCAATCAGATGTCTGTGAGGCAAGAGCAGATGTCCCTAAGGCAACAGGCCTTCGACACAAGACTGGAGACAATATACCAATACCAAGAGGGGATGAGGCAAGACTGGGCGGTCTTCCAGCAGGAGTCGTGATGAAGTCCGGGACCAGGCAGAGTTTCGAAGACACATGTACCGACAGTTCCCCTCTTATGGATCGTCTCCAGACGAGAACCCACCTTCTTAGGGATAGTGCTTGTAGAATAAGTTGCTGTAATAAATTTTTCTTATAAATAAAAATTTCATTTCATGCATTTTTCGCTATCCTTTTCAAAAAGTCAGCGTAACAAAAGAAGCTTAAAGTAAAAAGACTTACGCTCGAAAAAACCAAAATCCAAAATCGCGAGAAAAAAGAGATAAAATCACGAAAAAAGGCAGGATTAAAAATCACCTTGACCAACAATCTTAGACAACCAAATAGAAGTCGAACAAAGAAAACAAGATTGCCAGACAACCAGCAAAGTTGGGTGACCGCCACACAAAAGGCAAAAACCAAAGAATCCCCAACAAACCAACAAGGCTGGATGAACACCAACAAAATCCCCGGCACAGATCGGACGACCATCCCCAGACAAGACAAACAAAGACAAGAAAACACGTCTCAATGCTTGGCGCATGAGCCACCCGAGAAGTAAGCCGCCACCGCCACCAGTCCAACACAGTGGACTATACCAGCCTGATACGGGGTTCATACCTATCAACCTGCGCACGCGATGCACCTGATCTGCGCTCGAGCTAGATCAGTAAGTCGCAACCACCAGCCTGATGGGGGGTTCATACTCATCCAGTCCGACGCACAACGGACTGTAACTACCAGCCTGATGGAGGGTTTATACCCATCAACCGAAGGATCGGCTACCGTCAGAAGGAGTATCCTAGAGGTGCACAACACAAATTTTCCCCAGAAGATCAACCGCCGCAAGATGGAACATCCGAAGGGTAGCCGGGCAAGAGGGTCAACTCCTTTACCTTCCAATCGATCTTCTTAGCACAACAGGCCAACAGTCGACTGGTCAGGTAAAGGGGGGGCAGCTGTAGACCCCAAATCTTGCCCCGCCTCATAATAAAGACCAGAAGACCTTCTATTCAAAGATGGACGAAGCCTCAGAAGTCACTGTAGACCCCAAATCTTGCCCGGTCTCACAATAAAGATCAGAAGACCTCCTTTTCGAAGATGGACGAAGCCTAAGAAGCAACTAGGAGAGACTATTAGGCCCCATACTAGGATAGGAGGGATTTTTGGCACAAAAATAAGGATTTTCGCCTTTTGGGGTCGAGACCGCCGTCTCGGATTCGAGACCGCCGTCTCGCCTTGCACAAGTGGCGAGACCTCCGTCTCGTTCGGCGAGACCACCGTCTCGCCACTCGCGAAAGGCGAGACCGCCGTCTCGTTTGGCGAGACCGCCGTCTCGCCACCTGCGAAAGGCGAGACCGCCGTCTCGCCATTCCTGCAAGGCGAGATGGCCGTCTGGAATGTCGAGACGGCCTTCTCGACCTTGTCAGACGAGACGGCCGTCTCGACCTGACAGGCGCGAATCCCTATAAATAGGGCCTCCCTTCCCCTCATTTCTCACAACTTTCTCACTCTCTCTAGTCACATCAATAGTTTCTCTCTCTAGAATCCCTCTAACGCATTTCCGGAGCTTTTGAGTGTCTTTAGAGTGTTTTTAAAGCGTTTCGAGAGGTTTTCCAACGCCGTGTAGAGTGAAGGGCTGCCGCAAAGCACCCTATTTACAAAAATTAAATAGAAAGCTTGCTTCAGAGGTCTCTACTCTCTTTCTCTACCTTTTACTGCTTTATTTAAATTATGCAATAGACATTAGGGCCATGTAGTCATAATATTTAAATTCCGCAAAATAAAAGGGCAAAAGCATATTTTTCCGGTTTATTTATCAACAGAATACTGGCCTATCATAGGGAACCCAAAAGGGGCGTCGTTAAGGAACTAACACTTCCTTTACGCGTAACTAACTCCCTTACCCAACTCTGGTTCTAATGACCAAAGTTGGTTTTTCGAAAACCAAAGCCTTTTAAACTCCTTTTCCGATGTTTCCGGTAAAAACATCGGTGGCGACTCTAGAGAACCCTCAAAAACTAGCTCTTCGATTAGCCCGGTTATCGGACAATCCAAGAGCACCCTTTCGAAAACCTCGCCCCTAGGTTCACCCCGGTTTTCGGACAACCTAAAGACGTTGTAACCACCAATAAAAATGCAAAAATCAAGGAAGTCGGAAACCATTGCATCGCTCCGACCGCCCTCGTTTTGACGGCGGCGACAGATGGTGACTCCACTCGGGAAGCCTAGAGAGTTGATCCCATTTAGTGATGGGCCAGCTGAAAAATAAATAAACCAAGAAAATAACGCTTTTGCCCTACCTTGTATTATAACATGTTTTACTGTTTGGCTTTAATAACTGTTTTTTGTTTATACTTACGCAATTGTTTGAAATAAAAACTGTACACAAACCCTTGCACACAACAGTTCCCTCTATACCCGGGGGCAAGTGAGAAATCCATAGGGTGTGGGTGGCATGTACAGTTCGCTGTAGTGATGGTCTTGTGCCCACCGGTGTGATCGGAAACCACCACTCAAGGTGATAACCTTCCTCTTTTGGCACAAAGACTGACTATGGCCTTAGTGCTAAGCATGGTCGGAAGGCTGGAGAGTGGGGACCCTATAATGGGGGCACCTTGGGGGCCTTAGCCTTGGTGAGAACAGTTAGAACCTACCTTTGCCAAATCACTTTCCTGCAGGAAAACCCTACCTCGTGATAAAAACGAATTCTCTCCTGTTCGTAGATGATCGAATTGTGTGTGCATATGATTGTTGCATTTGTTTGTTGCATAGCATAACCAAACAACAACAAAAATCACAAAAAAATATTTTTACAATAAACACCCTTATCTCGGACAGTCTGCCTTTTAGCTAGCCTGGTTTCAGGTTCTTTGTAAGCTAAGTAGCCACGCAGTTCCGACAGAAGAGATAAGGGATGCTAAATAATTTTTCGCATAAAGCCACATTTTATCTCGGACAGTCTGCCTTTTAGCTAGCCTGGTTTCAAGTTCTTTGTAAGCTAAGTAGCCACGCAGTTCCGACAGAAGAGATAAAAGGATATAAAATAAACAAATAAATAAAAATAAAATACTAAATAAAAATCCGTTTTCAAAACCATAAATGGGGCCTGATTCATAAACATCCCAAATCATTCATATAGGTAATTTATTTTTTTTTTCGAAACAAAATACGTAAATACCATACAAAACATGATAAACAGAAAATAAACACTCACATTCATTCAAATAAGCATCATTTTCATAAAACATGCATTTTGGTTTTAGAAAATGGAGGGGACTAGTAGACAATTGAAGAAGGTGGATATTCCCCGATATCATACTGAGAAGTTGGAATGGCTTTGCACGGTAATGCCACCGGAGGTCCGCACCGACTTTGAAAAATTCTATGGACGGATTCTCGATCTGCTAAAGATCTATGTCGATCAAGTGTTCCTCAGGGTGTTAATTCATTTTTGGAACTCCAGTCTGCGATGCTTTGAATTTCCGCAGTTCGATATGGTGCCAACCTTGGAGGAGTATGAGATTATGTTGAAATGGCCCAAATCAGCTGGGGTCCATATCCGCCACGGGGCATATACTCCTGCAGCACAAGTCGCTGCCATCATTCAACTACCCTTCCGACAGACTACCCTGATAGGAAAAGGGAACATGCAGGGTTGGAAAGTCTCAATGTTAGAACACCACCTGTCCGACTTGGCAGAAAGGACAGAGTGGGTTGCCTTCAACAAAACCCTGGCTTTAATCATGTTTGGAACTATCTTGTTTCCCTTCCACCTCGGCACAGTGGATCAAGCCGTCATGGACGCCTTCTTCGCCTGGGACGTGAACTCGAAGAGTCCCTTGCCTGCCATTCTTGCCGAAACCTTGCTCTGGGTGGAATTTTTCCGCCAGAAGCAAGGAAAAACACTTCGCTGCTGCTCTTCACTGTTATTCGTGTGGAGCGCTACGCACCTATATGCCTCCAGTCACATGGGGATATTCCCCGATCCTTTAAGGAGCTTCTCCAAAATCCCTCTCCAACGACGCTTAACTTCAGAATGGAGGGACGAGTTGGAACAAAAGGACGCCAACAGTATATCCTGGGTCTACCCTTGGTTCCCACCTGGCCCAACTCTCATCAAATGTGGAGACTATCCGAACGTACCCTTGATAGGACTCAAGGGTTGCATAGCCTACTCACCTAGAGTAGCTATGAGGCAGCTCATGAGGACCCAAACTACCATTTCTTGGGGGGAACTCGGAGGATTGTGTTTCTTCGGAGACCCATGCACAATCGCCAACTCACTAGCTGTAAGAAGAGCATGGGAGAGACCAGTCTATAAGGGAGATAGAGAGCTAGGAAAAGCTCGAGTCACTGTCTCCAGTGACTACGAGGTGTGGAGACAAAGAAGAGGGATGTCTCAACCATCCACCACACTCACTACAAGCACCAATAGTGAAGAGTTGCAGGCTCAAGTCGATGCCTTGACCTAGAGGATAGAAATCATGGGAGCCCAGATGAGGGCCCTTGAAGAAAGAGAGCAAGAATCTATCCTCAACATAGATGGTCTGCAAAGGCAGTGCAAGAAAAAGGATCATGAAATAAAGCGCCTCAAGGATTAGTGTGCTGACTCCAACGAGCAAGCTATCCGAGCATCCAAAACTGCCAGAACCAACTCGGATAGTCAAATTCAGGAGATAACCACCAAGTCTGCACACCTTGAGGCCGAATCAGCAAAACAGGCTCAGACGATCAAGGAATTATTGCATGAACTCACCAAGACTCGGTTAGACATACGCCAAGAGCGAGAGGCCAACCGGAGACTCAACAAAAGTCTCACTGAGCTACGCTGTAAGGAAAGAGACGGGCTAGCTCAGTACGGCCAGGTACTACAAGAGAAAGACCGAGTCGTCGCAAAACTCGACGAACTGCAAGCCTTGGTCGTCCATCAAGAGGCGAAGATCAAAGAGGCTCAAAAATATAGCGAAGATATGAGCCAGGCGGTCCAAAAGCAAAGTGAAGCACTTGCTCATCAGGTCCGGGAAGCCGAAAGAGAACTACATAGAGATCAAGACCCGCCTGTGGGTTTCTTTAGGCTTTTCCGTTTTTGTCCAAAAGTTGCTTCGTAGTATGGAGTAGGGGAATGTACACCTTCTGAATGGATAAATGAAATTCCTCTTTATTCCACAATTGTCTACTTGCATGCATGACATTCATTTGCATATTTAATTTCCCCTCCTTCACGCTTAATAAATAAGATAATAAAAAGGAAGGATTAACTGACACGTCTTCCAAATAAGAAGAATGGAGAGAAAGCCACTCCTAATAAAGCTTACCCCAACGGTCAACTCACCGCAAGAGGAAAATAAGCCTCGACCGTTGGTCCTCAAGAATAAGGAAGAGGGGGCAAGGACACCAGTGCGACTATTTATGCCACGTCCTTTCCCCTACGAATCAAATAAAGTTGTACCGTGGAGATATGGAGAATCTTCACCAATAAAAGAAGAAATAACAAATATAGCCGGCATTGGGGGCATGACTAGAAGTGGAAGAGTCTACTCCCCCAAGGACACACAAGAAGAGGTCATCAAGAATAAAGGAAAAAATAAAAAAACCGAAGAAGAAAAAGAAAATATGGAATCCAAGGAGGAGACAGAGGAATTACTCTTGTTCATAAGGCAAAGCGAGTATTCCATTATAGACCAGCTCCATCGCACACCCGCAAAGATTACATTGTTATCTTTGATAATGAGCTCGGAACCGCATAGAAACGCCCTGCTGAAGGTCTTGAGCGAGGCGCACGTACCTCATACCATATCCCAAGAAAAGGTTGAGAGGATCGTCGATCACATAACGACAAGCGATCACCTCACCTTCACGGAGGAAGAACTCCCCCTCGAGGGGTCAAACCACAACAAGCCCTTGCATATCTCGGTTAAATGCAAGGAGTACCTCATCGCCAAAGTTCTTGTGGATAACGGGTCATCCTTGAACGTGATGCCCAAGTGCACACTCGACAAGTTGACTATCCAAGGAACCCGTCTGCGCCCAAGCAGCACCATCGTTCGAGCCTTCGACGGATCTAAACGAGAAGTAGTGGGAGAAGTTAATTTGCCAATCCAAGTTGGACCCACTATCTTCAACGTCGATTTCCATGTAATGGATATTACTCCAGCATATAGTTGTCTCCTCGGCAGGCCTTGGATTCATGACGCTAAGGCAGTACCTTCAACGCTCCACCAGAAAGTCAAGTTCATAGTGGATGACAAATTGGTCACGGTCTAAGCAGAAGACGACATTTTGATCAGTGGACTGTCTACCCAACCTTATGTGGATGCGACTGAAGAGGTCCTTGAAACATCTTTTCAAGCGCTCGAAATTGCCAGTATAGAGCGACTTCCCAAAAACAAAAAGGTAGCCCGCATGATGTTGAAGCATGGTTACCATCCTGGCCAAGGACTGGGGGCAGATCCCCAAGGCATGAGGGAACCCCCAGAATTCAAAGACAATCCTTTCAAGTATGGCCTAGGATATAACCCTACCAAGGGTCGAGCGGAAAGAAGAAAAGGGAAGTCTCCCCTCCGCACACTCAAGCAAATTTTCCGAAGTGGAGGGGTGCAAGCATCAAGAGCTACCCTAGTCATTAGGAGATCTTTTTCTTCATTTAAGGGATGTAAACCCCATGATTGTTAGAGATTATCCCCCGGGGCTAGCCCGACCCCCGGGCATTTTAGGGCACATATTCCCTTATTAATTAATAAAGAATACTTCTTACAATATGCTTCTCTTCTCTCTATTTCTGACTGGACCACATAATAACCCTATTTAAGTAAACAAAAGAAAGGGAGAATAAAAGCGCATCCAAATAATCAACATTTACCATTGCTATTGCCATCAAGCTAGCTGATTAGAAGCACAAAAAATAAGACTTTACCTCACCCATAAAGAAAGTCATACTTCGGCAATATTGTGAATAAAAATAAGGACAAAAAAAAAATAAAAGCCCATAGAAGCCAAAGGCAAAAAAAAAAGGGCAGAATACCCGGTAGGAAACCCACAAAGGGGGCTACGCAAAAGATAGGGTCAACCCGGTAGGATACCCGAACTACAATAAAGGGTAGCCTAGGAAAAAGTTAGGGTTACAAAATAAGGTCCACTAGGATTCCCTAAAGATACCAAAAGAAGGAACCTAGACAAAAGTTAGGGCCAAAACACAGTATCCTAGTTCGAAAACCCGAAGGGCTATCTAGGGAAATCAGCTAGCCATTAAAAGCAATGGAAATAAAACTAAAAGGCGCAAATACAAAAAAGGGGGAAAAACGTTTTCTTAGACGAAGCCTAAACACCTAAGCCCAACCCTAAGCCAACCATGCTTACAAAAACCACTTTCTATATAAAAATAAACCTTCTAAAACACAAACCATTGATTTTTACCTCTTTACTTCTTTTCTCTTGACCCTCACAACAATATTCTAATAATTAATTTGGGAATATGGAGGCGTATAGTCAACAAGAGGATTGAAACCCCTAGAGTGGAGAAAAAGAGACACTACATGGCAAAGAATGCTCTACACACAAAAAAAAAGAAGAAAAGAAAGAAAGAAATTATCCTTCGGTCACAAGAAGTCCGGCATGGTACAGCCAAGAGTAAGCACGACAAATCAGAGGGCATTCGGCATAACAAGACACGTCGGTTAAATCCTTCTGAAAAATTAACTAAAGTAGGCATTATAGGACATCAAACATAAAAACATTGCATGCATAAAATGTTTTTGAACCAGGTCCTATTTTCTTATTCAAAAAAACAAAACCCGAAAATTCGAGACGGCCGTCTGGGATTTCCAGACCACCGTCTCGGTCTACCAGTAGATCGAGACCGCTGTCTCGACCTACGAGACCGCCGTCTTGACTTAGGCAAAATCGAGACCACTGTCTCGTTTGAACCCAAAGTCGAGACCGCCGTCTAGAGAACCCAGACGGCCGTCTCGACCTGCGCAAATTTGAGACCGTTGTCTTGACTTCCAAGATGGCGGTCTCGATCCAGATTTTTCCCCTATATATAGGGGTGCGAGGGGGGGGGGGTTTCCTCACAACTCTCCTACACTCTGGAACCTCCAACTCTCAGATCTACCACTTCCAAACACTTCCGGGTCAATATGTTCCGTGGAAACCCCTCCAGGAAGAGAAGAGGCACTGCCGGTGCCAGCAGCTCCTCAGCACCAGCCCCTCAAGACCCCACTCAGCTGTCGCCGCAGCACCAGGGCCGCCTTGAGCACATCCGGGATTATTCTTGGCACATCCGGGTGGGAGGATGATGTCCGAACCCACATAGACAGCATTGGGTGGGGATTCTTGCTGCAGCCTCCACCTACCCAGGTGTACCCTCAAGCGGTACTGGAGTTCTTGGCCTCCATCTCCTACGTCGAGGCTCCCTCCATGGTCCCGGGCCTGCCACCCACCAAGATGGTGAATTACTTTATGGGTGGGGAATACCGGACTACCACCCTTGACGAATTCAATATGAGCATTGGGTTCGTCCGGCCCGAGGACGTGCTCACCCGAGGATACCGGGAGGCCATCTGCAGCCGCCCCGCCAGCCTCACCGCCGCCGAGATGTGGCAGGAACTCACCAGGGAACCTACGCTACCCACGTTGATGAAGGGTTCTGCGCTCCCTCCAGCCCTCCGCATTTGCCACAAGCTGCTGGTTGGGACTGTCCATGGGAGGAAGGAGAGTCAGGGTAAGGTAACCCTCCCAGACCTCTTTGTACTTTATTGCATGAGCTAGAGGCGGCGTTGCAACCCTAGCTATTTCTTCCTGAGGGCCCTTAAGGACTTCGGGAGCAGACCAGTGGGAGTCGTCCTCGTGGCTCCTCTTATCACTCCCCTGGCAGAAAAATGGGGATGCGCCGGCCGAGAAGAACTGGCCCCCAGCCTTCGATCCGAGTCCATCAACGGATCGATCCTGGTCAGCATGGGGATGCTGATGCGCCGAGGGACCCAGTTGGTCCTTCATCCCTCCCTGGACTTCGCGCTGGACCTCCAGGACATCGTGGCAATGCACGATCTTCCGACACCTCCCGATTTCCAACAGGCTCAGCAACACCCCCCGCAGTACACAGACAACTTTGCTAGCCTGAACCGCAACATCAACGATCTGCGCCAGCAAATTGATCAAATGTCTGTGCGGCAAGAGCAGGTGTCCCTAAGGCAGGAAGCCTTCGACACTCGGCTGGAGACGATCTACCAGTATCAGCAGGGGATGCGACAGGAATGGACAACATTCCAGCAAAGGTACGATGATGAAGCCCGGGAACAAACAGAATTCTGGGAACATGTATACCAGCAATTCCCCCACCCTGGATCGTCTCCAGATGATAGCCCTTAGGGACAGTACTTGTAAGAATAGGTGGTTGTAATAAAATTTTCCTTATGAATAAAATTTTATTTCACGCATTCTTTGTCATTCTTTCCAAAAGTCAGCGTAACAAAAAAGAACTAAGAGTAAAAAGACGAACGCTCAAGAAAAAAGCCAAAATCCTACATCGCGAGAAAAAAGAGATAAAACCGCGAGAAAAAGGTAGGATTAAACCATCACCTCAACCAACAAAATTTCGACTACCAAGCCAGAGTCGAACAAACAAAATTGCCCGACCAGCCAGCAAGAGTCGGATGATTACCACAAAAGATCAAAATCAAAAGAATCCCCAGCAAACAAGCAAGCTGGATGAGCACCCACAAAATCCCCGGCGTAGACCGGATGACAATTCCCAGAAAAGACAAACACAAACAAAGAAAAGTACATCTCAACGCACGGCGCATGGGCCACCTGAACAGTAAGTCGCCACTACCACCAGTCCTACATAGTGGACTGTACCAGCCTGATAGGGGGTTCATACCTATCAACCTGCGCACGCGGTGCGCCTGATCTGTGCTTGAGTCGGATCAGTAAGTCGCAACTACCAGCCTGATGGGGGGTTCATACCCATCCAGTTCGACACACAGTGGACTGCAAACCTGATGGGGGGTTCATACCCATCCAGTTCGACACACAGCGGACTGCAACTACCAGCCTGATGGGGGGTTCATACCCATCCAGTTGGACACACAGCGAACTGCAACTACCAGCCTGTTGGGGGGTTTATACCCATCAACCGAAGGATAGACTACCGTTAGAAGGAGTATCCTGAGGTTCTACCACGTGTCCACCGAAGAGATCGGCTAGCGTCAGAATGAGTATCCCAGAAGTGCACGAACACAAAGTTTTCCCCAGAAGATCAACCGCCGCAAGACGGAACATCTAAAGGATAACCGAGCAAGAGGGTCAACTCCTTTACCCTCCAGTCGTTCTCCTTGGCACAAAAGGCCAGCAGTCGACTGGTCGGGTAAAGGGGGGGCAACTGTAGACCCCAAATCTTGCCAGGTTTCACAATAAAAATTAGAAGACCTCCTTTTCGAAGATGGACGAAGCCTAAGAAGCCACTACGAGAGATTATTAGGCCCCATACTAGGATAGGAGGGATTTTTGGCACAAAAATAAGGATTTTCGCCTTTTGGGGTCGAGACCACCATCTCGCCTTGCACAAGTGGCGAGACCGCTGTCTCGTTTGGCGAGACGGCCGTCTCGCCACTCGCAAAAGGCGAGACTGCCATCTCGCCACCTACGAAAGGCGAGACCGCCGTTTCGCCATTCCTGCAAGGCGAGACCGCCGTCTGGAATGTCGAGACGGCCGTCTCGACCTTGTCAGACGAGACGGCCGTCTCGACCTGACAGGCGCGAATCCCTATAAATAGGGCCTCCCTTCCCCTCATTTCTCACAACTTTCTCACTCTCTCTCTAGTCACATAATTAGTTTCTCTCTCTAGAATCCCTCTGACGCATTTCCGGAGCTTCTGAGTGTCTTTAGAGTGTTTTTAAAGCGTTTCGAGAGGTTTTCCGATGCCGTGTAGAGTGAAGGGCTGCCGCAAAGCACCCTATTTACAAAAATTAAATAGAAAGCTTGCTTCAGAGGTCTCTACTCTCTTTCTCTACCTTTTACTGCTTTATTTAAATTATGCAATAGACATTAGGGTCATGTAGTCGTAATATTTAAATTCCGCAAAATAAAAGGGCAAAAGCGTATTTTTCCGGTTTATTTATCAACAGAATAGCTGGCCTATCATAGGGAACCCGAAAGGGGCGTCGTAAAGGAACTAACACTTCCTTTACGCATAACTAACTCCCTTACCCAACTCTGGTTCTAATGACCAAAGTTGGTTTTTCAAAAACCAATGCCTTTTAAACTCCTTTTTCGATGTTTCCGATAAAAACATCGGTGGTGACTCCAGAGAACCCTCAAAAACTAGCTCTTGGATTAGCCCGGTTATCGGACAATCCAAGAGCACCCTTTCGAAAACCTCGCCCCTAGGTTCAGCCCAGTTATCGGACAACCTAAAGGCATTGTAACCATCAATAAAAACGCGAAAATCAAGGAAGTTAGAAACCATCGCGTTGCTCCGACCGCCCTCGTTTTGACGGCGGCGACAGCCACTAGGAGAGACTATTAGGCCCCACACTAGGATAGGAGGGATTTTATGCATGTAAATAAGGATTTTCGCCTTTTAGGGTTGAGACTGTCGTCTCGTATTCGGGACCGCCGTCTCGCCTTGGGAAGGTGGCGAGACCGCCGTCTTGTTTGGCGAGACGGCCGTCTCGCCATTTTTGCAAGGCGAGACGACCATCTTGAATGGTGAGACGACCATCTCGACGTTGTCAAACGAGACGACCATCTCGACCTGACAGGCGCGAATCCCTATAAATAGTCGCGCCATTTCCCTCATTTCACATAGTTCTTCCATTCTCTCTCTAGTCACTTCATAAAATTATCTTCCTAGAACCCCTCCGAAGCACTTACGGAGTTTTCTGAGAGTTTCTAAGAGTTTTTTTAGCATTTTTGAGAGGTTTCCGGCGCTGTAGAGAGTGAGGGGCTGCCAAAAAGCACCCCAATTTTCAAGAGATTAATATAAATCTTGCCTCAGAGGTTTCTACACTTTCTCTCTCTCTTTACGACTTTATCTTTAAATTGCGCAGTAGATATTAGGGCCATGTAGTCATAACTTTAAATTCCGTAAATAAAAGGGTAAAAGCGTATTTTCACCGGTTTATTTATTTAAATAGCTGGCTCATCATAGGGAACCCGAAAGGGGCGTCGTAAGGGAACTAACACTTCCCTTACACGTAACTAACTCCCTTACCCAACTCTGGTTCTAATGACCAAAGTTAGTTATTCAAAAACCAACGCCTTTTCACTCATTTTCCAATGTTTCTGGTAAAAACATCGGTGGCGACTCCAGAAGAACCCTTCAAAATTAGTTCTTGGGTTAGCCCGGTTATCGGACAATCCAAGAGCACCTTTTCGAAAACCTCGCCCCTAGGTTCAGCCCGGTTATCGGACAACCTAAAGGAGTTGTAACCATACCAATAAAAATGCGAAAATTGGAAAGTTGGAACCATCGCGTCGCTCCGACCGCCTCGTTTTGACGGCAGCGACAGGGATCTTTCTTGGCTATTCTTCTAACAGTCATGCATATAGAGTCTATAATTTAAGACTAAAATCTGTTGAAGAATTAGTACATGTTTTTAATGAATCTCCTCGAGTGTTGTAGAGTAAAACAACAAGTACTACAGATGATGATGAATTAGCTGATAATTCTTATAGTTAAAATATCCCAGAGATACAGAACAATGTACTATTGAAGAGGGTGATCAATTGATTGATCCTACAAAAACTGATCCACCAGAAAGAATTGTTGAAGAACAAGAAGAAGATTCCTTGGATGAACTTCCTAAAGAATGGATTGTCCCAAGAGATCTTTCTCTAGATAATTTTATTGGACAAAAAAGTAAGGGATGGTTTCAGATTACTTCAGATGGATGTCAAGAGTGCCTTTCTAAATGGACTCATCAATGAAGAAGTCTATGTTTCTCAGCCTCCTGGTTTTGAAGATCACAGATATCCTGACCATGTCTACAAGCTGAAAAAGGCTCTTTATGGATTAAAGCAGGCCCCTAGACAATGGTATGAGAGGATAAGTAATTTCTTAATTGATCAACGAAACAAACGAGGTGAAGTTGATAAAACTTTATTCATTAAGAAATTGGGATCTGACATTATTCTGGTGCATGTTTATGTTGATGATATCATTTTTGGTTCTACTAATAATGCATTGTGTAATAAATTTGTTAAGGAAATGCAAAGTGAATTTGAGATGTCTATGATGGGAGAACTGAATTTCTTCCTTGGTCTTCAGGTTAAGCAATTAAGGAATGGTATTTTCCTAAATCAATCTAAATACTGTAATGAGTTGTTGAAGAAATTTGATATGCATAATTGCACAGAATCCTCCACACCCATGTCTACTAACTGTTGTCTAGATTTAGATGAAAAGGGGAAATCTGTTGATCAAACTAAATATAGAGGTTTGATTGGATCTCTTTTATACCTTACTGTTAGTAGGCCTGACATTATGTTCAGTGTTTGCCTTCGTGCTAGATTTCATGCAAATCCAAAGGAATCTCACCTCACTGCTGCTAAAAGGATTCTCAAGTATCTTAAAGGAACCATTAATGTTGGACTATGGTATCCTGAAGGTGTCTCTCTTAAACTTGTTGGATTTTCTGATTCTGACTTTGTAGGTTGTAGATTGGATAGGAAAAGTATCTTTGGTACATGCCATTTATTGGGAAGCAGTCTCATATCATGGCACAACAAAAAATAAGCATGTGTGGCTCTTTCAACTGCAGAAGTTGAATACATTGCAGCTGGGAGTTGTTGTGCTCAGAGTATCTACCTCACATAAAAATTGAAAGATTATGGGGTGTTTCTCAACACGGTACCTTTGGTTTGTGATAATATTAGTGTAATCAATCTAACTAAAAATCCTATTCAACACTCTAGAACTAAGCATATTGAAATTAGACATCACTTTAATAGAGAACATGTCTCTAGGGGTGACTGTGAAATTTTATTCATTGATACTAAGAAATAATTAGCTGACTTGTTCACCAAACCACTATCTAGAGATAGACTTAATATGCTTAGAACTGAATTAGGAATTTTGGATCTATCTAGTATTGTATAATTGATTCTTTATTATGGTTATGTGCTTTTTAACAGGTTGATAATATGTTTAATCGATTAGTTGTCTAGAAATTTTGGAATATTTTTCAAACTATGTGTTTTTAATCGATTGAAATTGAGAAATAATCTGTGAATTTCCTAATTCTCAATCTTTGTTCATGATCTATTTCCAAATTAATCGATTAAATATGTTTCTAATCGATTTATTTCAATAAATCTTTAGCTCTGCATGTTTTCTTTTTGAATTAATCGATTCAACCTTCGATTCAACCGATTCATTTTACTTTTGATAATCTGTTTTTGTATCATTAATTGAAAATTAATTGATTATATGGTAAATCAATTGATTAATTTTTCTAGGGCTAGTATTGTATGCTTTGCTTCTGATTATTTACTGCAGATTGAGTTAAGTGCATTTGCAACTACAAAACAACTTCAACTACTCTCTTAAATGTAATGGTTATCCAAATTCATGCTGGAAGACTATGATTGGAAATCAGAGGTGCAGAAATCTTGATTGATATAGATAATCGAGTAAATTACAGTACCCATTGTTCTCTCTCTGTCTTTTCCATCTCTGACACAGGACACAGAACTGAGGTAATTTACTAAAAGACAAATTTGACTATTCAAAGTAGATGAAGAGTCAGGATTCTCACATTCCCTTTCGTATGCATTAGTTGTTCGAAAACCTTGCTTTCTCTCTTGGAAAAATATTCTCTCTTTTTTGTATTTGGTTCACCTCTCAAACATCATGTTCAAGCACACCAAATCTGGAAGGAGGAAGTTCAGCAGAGGAGAATCCTCAGCTGCTGTTCAAGAAACATCAGGAGGAGGGCGCATTGAAACCTGGTTCAATGGTAACCAAGAGAAGATGGGGTTATTCATTCACAAAATGAGCAGAAAATAGATTAATATTCCCAAGATTCTGAAATTCTCGTGGTTGGACGCTAAAGGGTTCAAAGGGGTTCAAAAGCTGCTGCAACACCAGAAACTTTAGAAGTTCCTAGAGCTCAATGGTAGAATCTATCCTAACCTTATCAAAGTTTTCTTTACTAACTTGTCATTTGAAGGTTCTACACTTAAAACTCAAGTCAAAGGAGTGGACATTGAGATTACTCCCACTGTCTGGAAAAATGTTGCTAGACTCAAGGATGAAGGGGTAAAAGTCACTAAAGGGTATATCTCTAATGTAGAAGAGTTCAACAAAGTTCAATATTTTTGTTCTTGTTTAAGAAATAAGCGTGACTCTGTGAGTTCCTTTAACATTGGGAAGCTTAACCTTGAAGAAAGAGTACTTGCATTCATAGTAGCATGGCAGCTTACTCCCAAGGGGAGCAATCATGCAGTACTGAATGAAGGTGACTTGGTACTGATATATTGTATCCACCACAGAATCAGAGTAAACTGGGTATTTGTTATCAAGGATCATATGATCAAAGCAAAAAGGCTAAGTGATTTTAGGTATCCTTATGCTATCTTAATTTCTAAATTTCTAAATCATTTTGGTGTTGACTTAGAAGGAGAATTGTCTGAAATTGTTCGCCCTACAAATGAGATTAACAATTCCATCCTTCATAAAATGGGATTCATTAAGATTGATGGTGATTGGATTTCAAAAGAAGAAGCTGGGAGACGTGAAGAAGAAGGAGAACAGGAAGACGATGAGAATATTGGTGCTCCAAGTGCTACTAAAGCAAGACAAACAGATCCCATGGAAGATGTTATGGCTCAGCAGTCTCCATTGGAAATGATTCCTTATGTGGCACCACCTGACCGTGGCACACCTCTTTCACAGTTTGAAAGGACTATGTTGCACCAAATGAATGAAGTTCAAACCAATCAAAGGAGGCACATGGAGATGACATATGCTCTGCAAGCTCGCCAGCATCGGCTTTATGAAGACTCCATTTCCAGATTTCAGCACATTGATAATCAACTGGAGGATATCTTCAACAGAATTGGAGACCTCCAATTCAATCAGGGTCCCTGGGATGGTGATGAGTGAAATTTCTTTTTAAGAAGCTTTCTTTCACTTATGTTTTGTTTGTTTTAATTTTGGGTACCTGAATGGTACTTATGGCATGTATATGAACACTTTTTGATGAAGTCAAATAGGGGGAGAAGTATTCACTTTACGTTGTCACTACACACACATCACAAAATTATGTCTCTGTTGTCCTATTATTTTTTCTTTTATGCAGGTGTGGTGGTTATTTATCTCCATCAAATAGGGGGATATTGAAGCACTTGTTGAATTTGATGAAGACATATAAAGTTTATAAAGTTTACTTTGTGGGTGTGTAGGTAGATAGGTTATAGGTTTAGAATTTAATCTCTTGATAATTTCAGTATATCTTGTGATAAGCGCCTATAACTGTTGCATTTCATAGAATTTATCTTACAGCATGAAAAACCAATCTTTAAGCCTTGAAAGAACAAACTGAGTTTTTTAATTTGTTAAAAAGCATTTTTAATCTGTTAAAATCACTTAAAATAGGAAATGTATATATACAGCCAATATTTTAATTGATTGAATCGTAGAATCAACAGGTTAAAATGTTCTTGATGGTTTTTCCATATTAAGGGTTTCGCAATATTAAAATATTGAATTGATAAATCAATAGATTAAAATGTTCTAGCCATTTTTCATTTCAAAAGTATCTGAGATTTTTAATCTGTTGAAATCAAGTTCAATCTGTTGAAACAGAGAGATATCATTTTTCATTTTAAAGTATCTTAGATTTTTAATCCGTTGAAATAAATTTTAATATGTTGAAACATAGAGATATCATTCTTCATTTTAAGGTATCTCAGAATTTTAATCTCTTGAAATATATTTTAATCTGTTGAAACAGAGAGCTACCATTTTTCTTCTAACTGTTTCAATCCATTAAAAGCTCGAATTAACTGATTAAAAGAGTTTTAAATAGATTAAATCGATTAAAACATCATTTTAAATCGATTGAAACTATCAGTTTCTCTCTTTTACTCTATAAATACAGTTTTGATTTCTCTTTCAAAACACAATTTGGAAATCGATTAAAAGCAATCTTGGAGCTCTCTTATTCGTGTGTTTTTCTGAGCATTCATACACTTTCATATCATAAGGCGTTTTGATCAAGATTGTTGAAAGATCTTCAAGAGAGAAAGTTCTGAGTTAGAAAAATTGCTTCTGGACTTCTATATTGTAAAAGCTGAAGTCCAGGTTTATTCTTTTCATATACTTGTACGAATTCTAATTATGTAGATTGGGTTTGAATCTGCACTAGTTACAGTAACTGGGTTTGGTTGCTGGGTGGCTTTTCAAGAGTCTATCTTGTGGTGTTGTAAGGTAGATCTTGGGGTAGATTGGTGTGTATCTACTGGTTTGTATTTTCACTTGGTATTAGTGGAACTTGGCAGATTTTTCAAGAACTGGATGTAGCTCTTGGGAAGAGCAAACCAGTGTATTTTTGCTTTTATCTCTTTTCATTTCTGGTTTACATTCTTGCTTTGTTTAAAACCAAATCTGCCTAATAAAAGATTGGATAAAGATTAATCATTCTTCCACAAAGAAAGAGTGTTTTTCGAAAAAGATTTTTAAAGTTCAATTCACGCCCCCCTCTTGAACTCAACCATTAATTCTTACAACCTTCTGCTGGAGAATGAAGTATTTCCATCGGGATGATCCTTTGATGTGGTAGCTGATCCCTTGGGTGGTGTGTGTGACGCTTCAAGATGCTCCTTCGATGCGGTAGCTGACCCTTGGGCTGATGTAAGTGTATGTAGACTTTTCGTCTTTAGGATACTTCCATGCTGTGGAAGCTGACCCTTGAGATGGTAAAGGTAGGTTGTGTCTTCCGGATACCCCTTTGCAATGGGGCTGATCCTTCAGAAGATGTAAATATTGCCTTCGAGATACTCCTTTGCAACGGAGCTGATCCTTCGGGAGATGACGGCGGATTGTGTCTTCCGGATACTCCTTCACAACAGAGTTGATCCTTCGGACGACGTGTGGAACTCTATCTTCTGGATGCCCCTTCTGCTGTGGTGGCTGATCGTTCTGACAGAGAAAGTGGTGGCAGCTTAATACTCTAGCTCATGCGCCAATTTGCAGGATGCTCCTTCGGTGAGGTAGTCGATCCTTCAGGTGGTAAACTGGTGGCGGCTTATTTCTCTTGCTCAAGCATTGACTCTATGGGGAGTGATTTTTTTTGAAGATTGACTTTTCAGAATAGTCATCCGGTATGTCAGGGATTTTTCTTTTTTTTAGTTTTTTCCAATAGCCATCCAACTCGTTGGTTGCTAGGGATTGCCTCTGAAGTAGGTAGGAATTCGTTGGGGATTTGTTGATTTTGATGGTGCCTCTAAGTAGGCGGATGCTTCATCTAAAGTGAAGACTTTAGTGTTTGCACTATTTTGCCTCTGATATCCCATTCTTGGGATGTTGGCTCCCACTTGCCAAGTCTTGCATATGCGCAGGCGAACGACTCTTTGAGGATGTGAGTTTTGAAGGTTGCCTTTGTAGTAGGCTCACTGCGGATGTGTTTCTATTTTTTGGTGATCCACCGAAGAATTATTTGTTTCCTTAGGGATCTGATTTTGGTAGCCCTCTAGAGGGATGGAGTCTTGGCTCCTTGATTAAGGTCGGTGAGAGCTGGCTTTGCGAAGCTCTTATTTCGCTGGGGGAATGGAATTTTCGATTCCTTAGTTTTGGATGCTTTATTCTAATGTGACCCACTTAGGGATTGATTTGGTTACCTAAAAGTTAGGATTTTTATTTAATTTCGCCTTTTTCCATGATTTTATCTCTTTTTCTCGCAACTTTGAAATTTGGCTTCTTTGTGGGGATAATGCTTGTTCCTTTTTACTTATTAGTTTCTTTTGTGCGCGCATACTTTTTCTTGTTTTTTGGGGATCTTCAAGGGATAAAGTTTTTCTCTTTTTCTTTTTCATGACCTTTGGTGGTATGGAGATTTGACTCCTTTGAATGTTGATGATGATGGTCTTTTATGAAGCCTTTATTCTCCTTTAGGGAATTTGGCGGAGACTTGAGTGAGAATGCTTCATGACTCATGTGGTGGCGATATTGAGCCTTAGGGTAATATTTTTGCTTTTGCCTTCGGTTTAGGCAAAGATCCTTTTGGGGATTACTTGAGCCTTTTCGTTGGATTTTCTTGGTTAAATTGTGCCCCCTCTTTATTGGGTAGAAGGATGGCGGCTTAAGCTTTAGCTTTTAGAAGCTCTTATTGTTAGAATTGCGCAGCGGAATGTTCGCGTGGTCGGACAAAAACCAAGAGGGGGGGGTGAATTGGTTTCTTAATAAAAATTAGGTTTTCAAAATTTTCCCCAAATTTTACCGATTAAAAACTGCGTAAATGTAAATAGAGAAGAGTAGAGAAGATTACACAGTAGGTTTATACTGGTTCGGATCAAAAGACCCTACGTCCAGTTGCTAATCACTCAAAAGAGGATTAACGCTGTCACTAAGAACAAATTGTTATAAACAGATTACAAATCAAAGAGATAAAGTAAAGACAACACCTCTCTTGAAATCCACAAGAGATGAAGAACAGACTTTCCCTAGAGACGGCACATCACACAATCCACTAAGAACTCCACTTAGTGATTCTTATCGCTTCTAGCCTCACACCAGGTTTCCAAAAGCCCCCTTTCCTTGCAACAAACAGTTCTCCGGCACTCACAGGCACTTAACTTTTTTATGGAAAGAGTTGTTCTTCTTTTCCGAGTGCCAAAGCGAGTTTAAGTAGGGAAATTAGGGTTAAGGAATTGGGGATTTCGAAACTAGGGTTCTTGGTAATTGGGTTTTCGAAAATAGGGTTAATTTGAAATTTAAAAACAAAAACAGACTTAAATAATCGATTAAATGGAGTTTTAATCGATTAAAAACAGAAGCCAAATACGCAGAACCCAATCCTCTCGGTTTAATCGATTATTTGGTGAAATAATCGATTATTTGACCTTTTAATCGATTATTTTGATGTTTTAATCGATTAAAACAGTGAGTATATGCTTGAAAATGGTTTTCTCACTCGTTTTAATCGATTATTTCCTATATAATCGATTAAAGCCGAGCCTGCATGATAAATTTGAGAATTTTGAAGCTTCTAAGTTATAGACTATGTACCGGCTATCTTAGACTCTATAATTACAGACTCAATCAAACTAAAACAGAGTTATTACAATACGAAATCATCAATCTTCAATCTTCAATACTCTAAGTCTTTAAGCTCTTGGATCATCATCAAAATCAACATTCTTCATGATCATTATTTGCAACATCAAGTCCTTGAATGTTCAACAATCTCCCCCTTTTTGATGATGATCAAAATTATCTTTTTAAAGCCCTTGTAATAACCTGTTTCATCCGTCATACTAACAAACACATTAAACATACCAGATAACATTTAATATTGAATCATAGGCTTTAAATTTTTCTCCCCTATTTTGATTATAATCAAAAAGAACTCTGCAACATCAATAATAAGAGCTCCCCCTCAAAATATGCATAAGTTAGAGAAAGCTCCCCCTCAATCATAGCATGAAAGAAACATCATATTTTACAACATCAAGACAATAACAAAAGAAAATTCATCAATTATCTCTACATTAGACAACTTTAATCGATTATTTCCAGTAAATAATCGATTTTTAGAGGCATTTAATCGATTATTTCACGAGATAATCGATTATTCCGAGGAGAATACCCTGTTTTGGACGTTTTGAGGAAAAATAATCGATTATCACTTCCGATAATCGATTATTCCGGAGGCTATATTAAGTTTTTAAGGTTTTTACACATTATAACCTATGAATATCCTGCATCACGAATTTAATCATAACAATCATCCAAAATCATTCAAATTAAGCAGAATTTAAGCTATTTCTAGTATCCCTAAGTCTCTTCTAAGATCATAGAATCTATCCTTGGGTAGAGGCTTAGTAAATATATCTGCTAATTGACGTTTAGTGTCTACATACTCTATCTTACAGTTTCCTTTGCTGATATTATCTCTTAAAAAGTGATGTCTAATCTCAATATGTTTAGTCCTAGAGTGCATTACTGGATTTTTAGTTAAGTTGATTGCACTCGTATTATCACACATTAATGGAATGTCATTTAAATATATGCTATAATCCTCTAATTGTTGTTTCATCCACAGAATTTGAGCACAATAACTACCAGCTGCAATATATTCAGCTTCAGTGGTAGATAAAGCAACACATGCTTGTTTCTTATAATGCCATGATATTAAGGATGAACCTAACAAATGACATGTCCCACTAGTGCTTTTCCTATCAATTTTACATCCACCATAATCAGCATCAGAATATCCTAATAAAATAATACAAGCATCAGACGGATACCACAAGCCAAATCCAGTAGTTCCTTTTAAGTATTTTAAAATATGTTTTACTGCAATTAAATGAGATTCTTTAGGACAAGCTTGAAATCTAGCACACACACAGACAGAATGCATAATATCAGGTCTACTAGCAGTTAAGTATAATAGTGATCCTATCATACCTCTATACATAGTTTGATTTACTTCCAAACCTGATTCATCCTTGTCTAAATAACATGAAGTTCCCATGGGTGTGTTAGCTTCCTTTGAGGTGTCCATACCAAACTTTTTGAGGATCTCTTTGCAGTATTTAGTTTGAGAGATAAAAGTTCCATCTTTAAGTTGCTTGATTTGAAGTCCAAGGAAGAATGTTAATTCTCCCATCATAGACATTTCAAACTCTCCTCGCATAATCTTAGCAAATTCTACACACAAAGAATTATCAGTTGATCCAAAAATAATATCATCAACATATACCTGGACCAATAAGATATGTTCTTTAACTTTCTTAATAAACGAGTGTAGAATCAATTTTTCCTCTTGAAAAATCATTTGCAGTTAGGAAACTACTTAATCTTTCATACCAAGATCTAGGAGCTTGTTTTAACCCATATAATGCTTTCTTTAATTTGTAAATATGATTAGGATTATTAAAATCTTCAAATCCAGGGGGTTGCTCTACATACACTTCTTCTTTAATAAAACCATTTAAAAATGCACTCTTTACATCCATTTGATATAGTTTAAATTTCATCATAGATGCGTAAGCAAGAAGTAGGCGTATAGCCTCTAACCTGGCCACAGGAGCATAAGTTTCATCATAATCTATACCTTCCTCCTCGACAATAGCCTTTTGCAACAAGTCCGGCTTTATTCTTTGTTATATTACCATCTTCATCAAGCTTATTTCTGAATACCCATTTAGTTCCAATAACTTGATGTGACTCTTCTCTTGGGATTAGTTCCCAGACTTGATTCCTTTCAAATTGGTTAAGTTCTTCTTGCATGGCTATGCACCACTGATCATCTTTAAGTGCTTCCTCAATGTTTTTAGGTTCAATCTGTGACACAAAAGCAACAGACATACGGAAATTATTCATATTTCTAGTTCTTACCCCTTTTGAGATATCACCTATGATATTGTCCATTGAGAGTCCTCTAGGTGATTGCCATTCTTTTGCTAATTGAGGAGTTTGAGAAGGCACATTATCTTCCAAGTATAATTCATCAAGGGCCTCTCTTATATATTCATCATCACCTGCAAGTCTTTTATTTGACTCAAGAGGATTTCCCCCAAGGTCTACAATCTCATCAAAGGCAACATGTATAGATTCTTCTATATTCAAAGTTCTTCTATTAAATACTCTATACGCCTTGCTAGTTAAAGAATAACCTAGAAAAATACCCTCATCGGCTTTTGAATCAAATTTTCCTAGATTGTCCTTTCCATTATTTAGTACAAAACATTTACAACCAAAAATTTTCAAATGTGCAACATTAGGTTTTCTACCATTAAACAATTCATATGGAGTAGATTTCATAATTGACCTAATGAGCATTCTATTTAAAACATAACATGCAGTACTAACCGCATCAGCCCAAAAATATTTAGGAACATTAGATTCATTTAACATAGTTCTTGCAAGTTCCTCTAATGACCTATTTTTCCTTTCAACTACACCATTTTGTTGGGGAGTCCTAGGAGCGGAAAAGTTATGTAATATACCATTTTCCTCACAATAATTCTCAAACTTTTCATTTTGAAACTCACCACCATGGTCACTTCTTAAAACTTTAATCCTTAGGTCTTTCTCATTTTGTATTTGTTTAGCAAACTTTCTAAAGACCTTAAAAGCTTCACTTTTCATAGTTAGGAAAAATGTCCAAGTGTACCTAGAGAAATCATCAACAATTACAAGACCATAATAATTTCCACCAAAGCTTTTTATCCTAGAAGGTCCAAATAAATCTAAATGTAATAATTCTAGGGGTTTTGAAGTGGAAATCACATTTTTTGATTTAAATGATGATTTAACTTGTTTACCTTTTTGGCATGCATCACACAATCTATCTTTTTCAAATTTCAATTTAGGCAATCCAATAACTAAGTCTTTTGATATCAATTTATTCAAATGATGCATGTTTATATGAGCCGCTCTTTTATGCCATAACCAAGGATTCTCTTCCTTAGCAACTAAACATGTTATACTAGACTCATATAAACAATCCAAATCAATCAAATATATGTTGTTATGCCTAATGCCTTTTAATTCTACTATTTCGGAATCTACTAAATGTATGGTGCAAAATTTGCTTTCAAAAGTTACCTTGAATCCTTTGTCACACAATTGGCTTATGCTAAGAAGGTTATGTTTTAATCCATCAACAAGAAGCACATCCTTAATCTCCAATGTATTTGCACCACCTATATTTCCAATTCCGAGAATCTTCCCTTTGTTGTTATCCCCATAAGTCACATATCCTTGTTCTTTGGCTTTGAAACTTACAAATTTTGTTTTATTCCCAGTCATATGTTTTGAGCATCCACTATCAAGATACCACATAGACTTCTTTGATTTGGAAGTTTCCTACAAAACAAGAACATAGTAAACTTAGGTCCCCACAACTTTTGGGTCCTTGAGGTTAGAGACATAATAATCTATTTAAAATACTGCAAAACAATCTATTCTTTGGGTGTTTTAAGAAGTTCAAGCAAAACTGTTTTTATAGACTATTTTCAAAACTGCTGGTTTAATTAATCTGTTAAAAGATTCTTTTAATCTGTTAAAAGTGCAGTTTTAATCTGTTAAAACATCTTTTAATCGATTAAAACGCAGTGTAGAAAAAGTTTTTAAGTTGTTTTAATCGATTGAAACGAGTTTTTAATCGATTAAAAGAGTTCTGATCGGTCATAATAAAAATCTGATCGATCATAACTGATTCTGACCGGTCATAATAAAAATCTGATCGATCATCCTGACCCTTTAAGTGATTTTAATCGATTGAAACGTGTTTTTAATCGATTGAAAGATTTCGACCAGCTCATAATTAAAATCTGATAGATTACATTTGCTTCTGATCGGTCATAATTTGATTCTGATCGATCATCCTGACCCTTTAAGTAATTTTAATCGATTGAAACGTGTTTTTAATCGATTTAACGTTTCTGACCGCTCATAATAACAATCTGATCGGTCAAAATGAGTTCTAAATGGTTTTAATCGATTAAAAACCAGTTGTATCAATTAAAATGCTTGTAAAAACACTTGTTTGAACATTCTAAGTGATTTTATTTGGTTCTTTCAAAACTGCATCGAGTTAAAAACATGTTTAAGAAAGCTTTTGTAAAAATACTTTGTTTTAGGTTGTTTAAAACAATTTTAGAGGCTTTTCGCAAAAATCTTTAAGTGAAGAACCTTCATGCAATAGAAAAGATAAAATGTTTTTACCAATCATTCTGTTTAAAACATACTAAATGATTCATTTTCTTTGAATAAATAAAAGAGACAAACAATTCATTTAACTATAGGAACCCAAACATATTTTCCTTTAGGAACTCCAAAATGCTTAATTTTACATCTATTTGAAGTGTGACCTTGTTTCATACAATAGAAGCATGCATTTGAAGTAGTTTTAGAACAAGATACATTATTAACATGACATGCTCTAGTTCCTTTTTCTACCCATACTCTTTTCTTTTTAGTTTTACCCTTTTTCAAAGAAACTCTATGATTTACATTATTTTGAGCAAATACCATTTCATTCTTCTTAAGATCATCAATTTCTTTTTCGGCTTTGTCAAGCAAATGATTAAGAATATCTATATCATATTCATGCTCTTTACATTTTGCACATGCTAAGTCCTTATCTTCATCTAAGCATACTATTTTTGTATTGGCTACCTCCTTTTCTTCTAAACATGCAATTTTCAATTTTAAGGACTCATTTTCCTTTTCGGATTTTCTTAGATTCTTCTTTACAACTTTATATTCCTTTTTCATATCCATAAATGCAGTAAATAACTCATTATAAGCATTTTGCAATTCATCATGGTCATTTTCTTCACTAGAGGATGAATCGGAATCACTAACCTCAAAATTCGAAGAATTGTTGTTATTTGCCATCAAGCAAATGTTTGCTTCAATTTCTGAGTCGCTTGATTCTGAATTTGAATCACTGTCATCCCAAGCAATATATGCTTTCTTCTTGAATTGCTTTTTGCCCTTGTGTTCATCATTTTTCTTGTTTGGGCATTCGGTCTTTATATGCCCTGCTTCACCACAACCAAAACATTTTATATTAATGGAAGAATTTTCTTTTACCTTTCCCTTACCTTTGAAAGGATGTCTTCCTTTTGCTTTCATCATCTTGGTGAACTTCTTTATAAAAAGACTCATTTCTTCTTCATCAATTTCGGAGTCTTCTTCTTCTTCTTTCTTATTTTTGCTTTTTGAAATCTCGGTCTTGAAAGCTAGGTTCTTCTTTTGATATTGACCCTCTTCCTCATTTAGTCTTCCAAGGTCAAGTTCATGCTCCCTAAACTTTCCAAATAACGCCGCCATAGACATAGTGGCAAGATTTTGTGACTCCGAGATGGACGTCACCTTTGGTTGCCATTTCCTATCCAGAGATTTCAAAATTTTTACATTTAATTCATCAATATCAAATACTTTACCTAATCCGATGAGATGATTCACAATATGAGTGAAACGTTTCTGAACGTCGAAAATCGTTTCGCCGGGTTGCATCCGGAACATCTCGTATTCTTGGATTAAAGAATTTTTACGTGCTCTTTTGACGTCGTCAGTTCCTTCGTGGGTCACCCTTAGCATTTCCCACATTTCCTGTGCACTTTTACAAACTGAAATTCTATAAAACTCATCAAGGGTTAGAGCAGATGAAATAATGTTTCTAGCCCTAACATCAAATTGTGCTTTTCGACTTTCGTCGGCAGTCCATCTAGAAATAGGTTTAAGAACGTCAACACCGTTCTCTGTAATTTTAGGAACAAATGGACCGTTTAAAATTGCGTCCCAAACACCTCTATCAACAGACTCTAAAAATATTTGCATACGTACTTTCCAAAAAGGATAATTTTGACCCGCAAAAAGTGGGGGTCTGTTGATAGACGCACCTTCGGCAAAAGTTTGATTTTGTCCGGCCATTTTCGAAAAGTTTGAATGACTATCAAAGCAAGCTCTGATACCACTTGTTAGAATCGCGCAGCGGAATGTTCGCGTGGTCGGACAAAAACCAAGAGGGGGGGTGAATTGGTTTCTTAATAAAAATTAGGTTTTCAAAATTTTCCCCAAATTTTACCGATTAAAAACTGCGTAAATGTAAATAGAGAAGAGTAGAGAAGATTACACAGTAGGTTTATACTGGTTCGGATCAAAAGACCCTACGTCCAGTTGCTAATCACTCAAAAGAGGATTAACGCTGTCACTAAGAACAAATTGTTATAAACAGATTACAAATCAAAGAGATAAAGTAAAGACAACACCTCTCTTGAAATCCACAAGAGATGAAGAACAGCTTTCCCTAGAGACGGCACAGCACACAATCCACTAAGAACTCCACTTAGTGATTCTTATCGCTTCTAGCCTCACACCAGGTTTCCAAAAGCCCCCTTTCCTTGCAACAAACAGTTCTCTGGCACTCACAGCACTTAACTTTTGTATGGAAAGAGTTGTTCTTCTTTTCTGAGTGCCAAAGCAGAGTTTAAGTAGGGAAATTAGGGTTAAGGAATTGGGGATTTCGAAACTAGGGTTCTTGGTAATTGGGTTTTCGAAAATAGGGTTAATTTGAAATTTAAAAACAAAAACAGACTGAAATAATCGATTAAATGGAGTTTTAATCGATTAAAACAGAGCCAAATACGCAGAACCCAATCCTCTCTGGTTTAATCGATTATTTGGTGAAATAATCGATTATTTGACCTTTTAATCGATTATTTTGATGTTTTAATCGATTAAAACAGTGAGTATATGCTGAAAATGGTTTTCTCACTGTTTTAATCGATTATTTCCCTATATAATCGATTAAAGCCGAGCCTGCATGATAAATTTGAGAATTTTGAAGCTTCTAAGTTATAGACTATGTACCGGCTATCTTAGACTCTATAATTACAGACTCAATCAAACTAAAACAGAGTTATTACAATACAGAAATCATCAATCTTCAATCTTCAATACTCTAAGTCTTTAAGCTCTTGGATCATCATCAAAATCAACATTCTTCATGATCATTATTTGCAACATCAAGTCCTTGAATGTTCAACACTTATTCTGCTGAGTCGCTAGATGACTTGCTCTGTTTTCTTGAGGGGAGATTTATTTGGAGACTTGGTCTGGGTGCTTGCTATTTTTCAATCACAAATATCGAGCTAGTCTCCTTACATGCATGATTTTTGTTTCTGTTATTTACTTGGAGAGATTCTTTTTTATTTTTTATTTTGACAGAGTTGTATTGTGCGACTATTTGTGTGTGGATGCCCTAGACTCAATTTTGGAAATGCCCATCCCGCGCACGAAAATTGAAGTTTGAGGTTTCTTGGGCAGATTAAACTACATTGCTAGATTTATCTTCCAATTAACCGCAACGTGCAAGCCTATATTCAAATTGTTTCGCAAAAGCCAATCGGTCTAGTGGAATGAGGATTGCCAAGAAGAATTTGACAAAATAAAACAATACTTGAGGGAGCCTCTAGTACACCGTTCACTAGTACCAGGGAGACCACTCATCGTGTATTTGACAGTGCTGGAGGAATCAATGGGTTGCATCCTCAGGCAACATGACAAAATCGGGAAGAAGGAGCATGCCATCTACTACTTAAGCAAGAAATTCACTAGTTGCAAACAAAGATATTCTTTCCTAAACATCGATTGAGGCAATATATGTTTTGTCAGACTACCTGGCTGATATTGAAAATGGATCCAATCAAGTATATCTTCAAGAAACCAGCTCTCACGGGCAGAATAGCTTGATGGTAGATGCTACTATCAGAGTATGACATCATCTACGTCACACAAAAGGTCGTTAAAGGAATCGCCATAGCTGAGTATTTGGCTTATTAGACCCTAGATGACTACCAACCTATGCAACCTGAATTCCCCGACTGTAAGACCCAGGAAAATAATTATATATTTTAAGGTAGAAATTGGAAGTAAGGGAAGTAATTAAATTAAGAATTTAATAATATTGTAGAGTTGAAGAGTGGCTCATTTGGTTAGATCCTTGTCATGAGATTTGGGGGTCATGGGTTCGATTCTTGTATGTGCATTAGAACAATTATAATTTTTCTATTATTTTATAATTGTTTAGAAAATACTCATGTGTGTGCCTGAACGTTGAGTATGTTTAGGGAATTAGCAAATTTTAATTGCCACGTTTAGAAATTATTGGTTGATGGTTGTTTTCTTGTATGCATTGTGTGTGTGGGTACATTGTAATTTTCCTATATGTGTGGATTGACAAGAAACATATGATCGTTGTTATGATTTGGAGTAATTCTTGAATCTTGGTCATTGTGAGTTTAAATCTTGACTAGAGAGTAAAAGGAGGTAATAATATATTTTTTTTTGTAAATTCAAGTGATGTACCTTGGAAGGTGAACAGTTGAGGCAGATACATTGAATCTGTACACAGTGCACCAAATTAATTAAGAGAGTAAGTGGCCTGGAAATTGGGAGAGGAAGGGCTTGGATCAGAAAAAATAATAATAATATATAATTTTTAATTTAAATTTTATTTATATAGTCTGGTAAAGAAAAACAAAGGCTTAGGAGAGCTAATTTCAAAATTAGGGTTTGGGAGAGAGTAGAAAATGCTGGAAGGAGAAAAAGAAAGGGGGACTGCATAGTTGGTGAGAGGCAACGTGGATTGGGAGCCAAAGACAGTAGAGTAAGCCAAGTGATCTTGCTGCAGGAATATCCAGGTAAGGGGTACCAAAACTTGTTTCTTATTTTCTTTTGAACCGATTGATTTCTTGAGTTTTCAACATGGAATTGTGAGGAGAGTCTTCTTGCCATCAATCGTAGGTTAAACAACCATTTATCTCATTCCTACATGAATTGGAACCAAATAAGAATATTTAATAAAAATTTTGTATGGTTGTTCTAGTGTATTTTGGATAGTCAACAATGCTCCTTTCATATTTTAGAGTTTAGAAATAGATTCCTTGGATTCCAAAACCTAGATTTAGACATAAAAATCGCTTAAATTGGATTTTTCCAAAGGAAGATGATGAAAAATGTGTTGAGAGGTGTTACTAAAAAAATATGCATGTAAATAGAATCTTTGGGAAATTATATAAAAATATCTACTTGGTTTTTAATTCTAAAATTTTGGTATATGTTCCTTCATATGTGTAGTTCATGTGTGATTTATTTCAAAATTTTCTAACAAGTAGTTTTTCCATGAAAAATATTGGAAGTGATTAGGTTTTGAGTTGGACGAAATAGAGTTGCTATGTCCGCCTAAAAACTTCGAAAACTCATATAAAATCGAGATTGAAGTGTGTTTGAGATGAAATTTTTATCGTAGTTGTGACTGTATGTATATGTGAAGTATATTTAATTTCATAATTTTATGACCATTTTTTTATTATATAAAAATATATCTTTCAATACTGCCCTGGTAGTGGAATCTTCAAAACGATGTTATCCCTATTTTCATTTCATGTTGCTACTGCTGCTATTTTATTTTATTGTTGTTGCTGTCTATATTATTTGGGTGTAGAATTTGTGGGAGTTATATGTTAAAATCCTTAAATGTAAGGAAAAAAATACTTGAATTGTGATATGATGTAATTACATGATGAGTTTAGGTATGTTTGATCTGCGATGACATGTTGTATGCATATGTGTGTATGTAGGTGAGGGAACAATATGAGTTCTTTGATAGTCGTAAAGCCAAAATGATTTCTTTACCTAAAGTACTTTGTCGAGTCATGGTGAAGGGGTTTTATTCCTCCGTAAGTCTTTAGCATGAGCTTAGCAAGAGTGCTCCATCCAAGGCTTTGTCGACGGGGTGGAGTTGTCGCTAGTAAGTCTATGGAAAATAGGGGAAGGGACTTTTCCAAGAGGCGTTGGTGCGCAGGAAAAGTATGGGGGTTGGCTATGAGAGAATTTTATACCGTCTGTTTTTACTTGGTGGTAATATGATAAAGTGTTAGCGTTGTATTGTTTAAAATATGTACTTGTGGATATTATGAATGAGTTTTGTTACATTATGATAATGCTATGTGAATTATATGGTGACATGAATGATATGTGATGGGATACGTGTTTTGCTCACCCTTGCATGTTTGTGGTGTTGGTTTCCACCTGCAATGATTATATGACTTGTGTTATGCGGGAGTAGATGTTGATGCAGATACTGTTAGAGAAGTTTAGCAGTGAGGAGCTCGCGGGGAAGCTTTTTGGGAGTTTTTTTAAGATATTTGAAAATGTCCTTTTGAATATAATGTAATAGTATAGTGATTTTGAGTTTGCACTAGAAAAATTTGATATTAAGTCTCATTTTGATGGTTTAAGTTAGTTGTATGGATGAACAATATTTTATTTTGACAAATAAAGAGATTTAGGATAAATCTTTTATCAAGTGTTATTTGAGATAAAATAATTGTGGAAAAAAAAATTATACATGGCATCTCAAAAGGGGTGTTACATTTGTGGTATTGTTGCCGCCGTCAAAAGCGGCAGTCGCAGCGACACGATGGTTTTGACTTCAACTCGCGTTTTAAAGTGATGTTACAACGTCTTTAGGTTGTCCGATAACCAGGCTGGACCTAAAGGTGAGGTTTTCAAAAATGGGTTCTGGAGTCACCACCAATGTTTTATCCGGAAACATTGGAAAATGGAAAAAGAAGGCGTTGGTTTTAAGAAAAACCAACTTTGGCCATTATAACCAGAGTTGGGTAAGGGAGTTAGTTACGTGTAGGGAAGGTATTAGCTTCCCTACGACGCCCCTTTTGGGTTCCCTATGATAGACCGTTTATTTCATACATAAACCTTTAAAATGACGCTTTTACCCTTTATTTATTTGCGAAATTTAAAATATCGACTACATGGCCCTAACATCTAATGCATGGATAAATGTAAAGAAAAAGTGGTAAAAATAAGAGAGAAAGTATGGAAACCTTCAAAGCACGCTTTCGTAATTAATATTCTTGAAGTAGGATGCTTTTTGGCAATCCTTCACTCTACAACGTTGGTCGCTCTCCTTGCAACGCTACAGAATATCCTCTAAGAATACTAAGAAACTCTGGAAATGCTTCGGAGGGATCCTAGGGGAAGAATTTAGAAAAGTTACAGAAGGGAAAGTTGAAGAATGGTGTGAAAAGGAGGGGAACGCGCCCTCCTTTTTTAGGGATTCGTGCCTATCAGGTCAAGACGGTCGTCTCGCCTGACAAGGTCGAGACGACCATCTCGCTAAGTGGGACGACTGTCTCACCCTTGACTATATTCTTGTTTTGTAGGAAACTTCCAAATCCAAGAAGTCTATGTGGTATCTTGACAGTGGATGTTCAAAACATATGACGGGAGAAAAAACAAAATTTGTGAGTTTCAAAGCTAAAGAAAAAGGATATGTAACCTATGGGGACAACAACAAAGGAAAGATACTTCAACGGTGAGTTTGCGGTTTTGTTCTTCCAAATGCTCCATAGCCTTTGCTTTCTGCGCACGGGTTCGGATAGGAAGAGGACCAACCACTTTCTAAGATGCCCAAGAATTTTATTAATAAAATGTATGAGAGGTGTGGGATTTAGCATCTTCTAAGAAAATGACTTAGGTATCATCCTTAAAGATTACGCTTTGCGGAGTACCATACCCGCTTTGGTGTAATGGTTTCTTCTCTGTCATGGATTTTGACAAGTATAACGAAGATCACCATGTACCTTAGTACATTTTTCCCTTCCTTGTGGATGATTACAAATGTGCTCGGGGCCTCTTTCATTTTTGTCTTAGAGATTTCTAATGCCCCCTAGTATGAATGCGTTTTATGCATGAGAGATTTTCATTAGAATGATGTTTATGCGTACTTTCCTTTTATTTTCTCTCTTGGTTTTTCCACTCATGACATGATGCGATATGAATGATTTGGCTTTGTCATAAATCATTTTATTCATTTTATGAGTTTAACATTTTTTATTTATTTTATAACCTTTTATCTCTTCTGTCGGGCTGCGTGGCTATTTAGCTTACAAAGAACCTGAAACCAGGCTAGCTAAAAGGTAGACTCTCTAAGATAAAAATGGTTTATTGAGAAAGAATATTTTTTACGTCCCTTATCTCTTCTGTCGAACTGCGTGGCTACTTAGCTTACAAAGAACCTGAAACCAGGCTAGCTAAAAGGCAAACTGTCCGAGGTAAGGGTGTTTATTGCGAAAATATTTTTGTGGTTTTTTTATTTGTTGTTTGGTTATGCTATGCAATCAAATGCAACAAAAAAATGCACACACAATTCACTCATCCGCGAACAAGTAGGATGACGTTTTAATTACGAGGTAGTGGTATCCTGCAGAATAGTGCATATTCAAGGTAGTTCTATTTTCCTCACCGAGGCCAGGCCCCCAAGGTGCCCCCATTATAGGGTCCCCACTTTCCAGCCTTCTGACCATGCATGGCATTAAGGCTGTAGTCAGTCTTTGTGCCAAAAGAGGAAGGTTATCACCTTGAGTGGTGGTTTGCGATCATATCGGTGGGCTCATGGCCCTCACTAGGGCAAATCGTACCTGCTACCCACTCCCTATGGATTTCTCACTTGCCCCTGGGTATAGGGGGAACTGTTGTGTGAAAAGGTTTGTGTACAATTTGTATTTCAAACAATTGCGTAAAATAAGCAAACAACAGTTATTAAAGCCAAACAAATAAAACATGTTATAAAACAAGGTAGGGTAAAAGGGAAACTTTTAAGTTTATTTATTAAATTGGCTCATCACTAAATGTGATCAACTCTCTAGGCTTCCGTAATTAATATTCTTGAAGTAGGATGCTTTTTGGCAATCCTTCACTCTACAACGTTGGTCGCTCTTGCTCACAACGCTACAAAATATCCTCTAAGAATGCTAAGAAACTCCAGAAATGCTTCGGAGGGATCCTAGGGGAAGAATTTAGAAAAGTTACAGAAGGGAAAGTTGAAGAATGGTGTGAAAAGAAGGGGAACGCACCCTCCTTTTATAGGGATTCGCGCCTGACAAGGTTGAGACGACCGTCTCGCCAAGTGGGACAGTCGTCTCGCCGTTGACAAATGACAAGAAGGCCGTCTCGCCAAATGAGATGGCGGTCTCGGCCTTCTAGGTGGAATTCCTTATTTTTTTCTGTACAAAAAACCTTCCTACTCTAGTATGGGGCCTATTAGTCTATCTAGAGACCTTTTAGGCCTTGCCCATCTTCGAATTAGAGGTCTTCTGCTCTTTATTTTGAGGTCGGGCAAGATTTGGGGTCTATAGGTATCAAAGCCTGGTTTTTATGGTTTTAAAGTTTTCAGGTTTTTTTTTTTTTTTTAATTTGGGTTGTGGGAAAGTGAGCTAGACGCTTTTCTGTTGTGTGCTTTGTGCATGCTTTGATTGCAGGATCTCTTTGGAAGAATCTGTGAGTGAGTATGAGGCTTGCAAATTCTTATGTGGTTAGATTGTATGCTTGTGATGCTTGGGTGATATATTTTGTGTGCCTTGGATGATTGAAGTAGTTATATTGTTAGGTCGATTTATTTTACTTGTATTTTGTCTAGAAAATGTGTGTGTGTACTATTTGATTTTGGAGCTACACATTCTTTTATATCTGAAGCATGAGTTAAAGAACTTGGTTTATCTACGGGAAATTTGGGGTGTGAACTGGTGGTTTCTACACCGACGTCAGGACAGGTCTCAACCAGCATGGTCTGTGTTGGATGTCCGATCAAAGTAGCGGAGCGTAAGTTCATGGTGAATCTTATTTGTTTACCACTTGAAGGGTTGGACGTCATTCTAGGGATGGATTGGTTGACTGCTAATCACATTCTTATCGATTGTGGGCAACATAAGGTGGTGTCTCCGGAGGCGACTGGGTTCGAACTAGGTTCGGTTTAGTCAATTCTGCAAGACTTGAAGGATGGAGCTACATGTTATTTGGTGATAGCTCAAGAGAAAAAGAAGAGTTCCAAAGAGGAGGTAATAGGGATACTAGTGGTGAAAGAGTATGTCGACGCCTTTCCTAACGAAGTATTGGGGTTGTCACCGAGCAGAGAGGTGGATTTTGCTATCGATTTGGTTCTGAGAGCAGGTCCGATATCAATGGCTTTGTACAGAATGGCTTGGGTAGAGGTAGCAGAGTTGAAGAAGCAAATTAAGGATCTATTGGAGAAGAAGTTTATTAGACCAAGTGTTTCACTGTGGGGTGCTTTGGTTTTGTTGGTGAAGAAGAAGGACAAAAGCTCAAGGTTGTGCATCGATTATCGGCAATTGAATAAGTTGACAATCAAGAATAAGTATCATTTGTCGAGGATTGATGATCTGTTAGATCAATTAAAGGGAGCAGGGGTGTTTTCAAAGGTTGATTTGAAATTTGGATATCATCAGATCTTAGTCAAACTAGAGGATGTGCAGAAGACGGCGTTCAGGTCTCATTATGGACATTATGAATATGTGGTGATGTCCTTTGGTGTAACAAATGCACCTACAATTTTCATGGACTACATGAATCAAATTTTTTGGTAATGTTTAGATAAGTTTGTTGTCGTGTTCATTGACAACATCCTTATTTACTCAAAGGACCGAGAAGAACATGTCAGACACTTGAGGGTTGTGTTGGGTATACTACGAGAACATCAGTTGTATGAGAAGCTATCTGATAGATATATTTTTACTCATTCTTTTATGTTTGGTTTATAGTATTTTAGGCTAGTGTTGATGTTATTTTGTTATTTTTTTACATTTGTTTTGATTTAATAAGTCAATTTAGACATTAGTTGTAATTTTTGGTTAATTTTCGTATTTTTCCAGTTTTGTACAGTTTTCTCGCACAGGCCATATCTAGAGCTACAGACTTCGTATTTGTACGTTCTTGGTGTCGTTGGAAAGATAAGAAAAAGATCTGCAACTTCTCTGTTGGACGAAAGACACAGTTCAAACTTTAAGGATGTAGAATTTTGCTTACAAAATTACATCCCTGGGCAGATTTTTAGATTAGGACTTAATGAATTGTAATTAGTGTATTAGCGGCTTAAACTTTGGGCCAGGTCATGTTTAGTCAGATTTAGGCTCATTAAGCCATTTACATATGGAAAAAAATTACATTAGGCTGGGAATAATTTTTCTTTTGGACGCTCATATTTTGGGAGTTACGATTTCTGATTTTGGGTCCCAAGCTTTCTCTCTCATGAATTCTCTTTTTCTCCATGGAGATTTCTGTCTTCTTTTTCGCGTTTTGGTGCTGCAACACGATAATGGTGCAAGGCTAATTCAATAATCGGTGAGAGGTTCAAAGATATGGTATGTTTGAGTTCTAAAATTTTTCCTCCGATTGAATTATTTCCTCTATACTCTTCTCTGTTTTGTTTTAGGATAAAAATGGATTGCATGATTATGAATTCGTTTTTCTTCCATGAATAGATTAGAGATTAAATTCAGATTTGAATTGACATAAATCAATTTTAATTCAACCGATTAATTTCATGAATTCTTATTAGGACATTTTTACGTGATTACATTTCAAGTTGTATTAAAGATTCATAATCAAGATTTTGATTTCTGTTGTCAATTTCCGTTTGGATTTGTGATTGCAAGTTCATTGAATTAAGATTGGTTGAGTGAGAATTCGAATTTAACTTGAACAATGAAAGCAACCATAGGGAATGAACCTTAAACAGATTCCAATTGTTAAGGGAGAAATATGTTTAAATTTCTGTTTTTGATCTCTGTTTCAGAAAATTAAACCCCCAAATCTAACCCTAATTCCATGATAAAAATTGAAAATAAAATGCATCTTGTTGTCCCTGAGAATTCAACCTAGGTTAGCTACTAATTCTACATTCATAAATCAAGAAACCTAGTTTGTTTGCTAACCCTTACGACGTGGTTGCCAAAATGGCGCCGTTGCCGTGGACCACAAGTCATTTTGTTTTGATTTTATCATGAGTACTAACTATTTGTATTTTCATATTATGTTTAGCTTACTGTTTGAGTACTAGTGTTCTATTTTGTTTCAGTTTATTGTAGAAACCTATTTTGTTTCATATTGCTGCAGGAACAAGAGGAACAAGTAGTTTGTGGTTGAAGTATTAATATTGGTCATTCTGTTGTTTAGTTCTCTATTCTCTGTGGATACATATATTTTGTTGTCTTTTGTTGCTTGTTCATAGTTGCAGGTCCAACAATTTGAGCACAGAGATTTTCAAATTGTTTTAATGTTCTGTGTTCTGTTTTAGTGGTTTTGTTTCAGTTTTGCTACTACAAGGAACATTGATTCCCACCACTTGCATTATATCGTGTTGAGTGAAATTAATTCCTTGTATTTTGCTATCTTGCATCTTTGTGTGTGTTGTTCCTTTCTGTAGATGCAACAAGACCAACCAGAGGAGAATTGGAAATTCTAGTAGCAGAAAACCAATGGAACAGTAATTCAATTGTTGTTGTAAAACATAATTTTTCTATAATCACATTGTTTTGCTGCATAAAATAGCTTAGATAGTCAAATTCTGTTTCTGTTGTTATTTTTCTATTTTATTTTCTACTTGCAGTTTCTATTTTCTCGCTATCGTATATAAATTCTTTTCAATCTTTTCTTGAGTGGTTCATATAGTTGCACTTTGAATTTTGCTTTGCCAATTTTTCTGGTTGTTTTTCATGATTTTAGGAGTGTTTTGGTCCAGAAATTTTGTCAATTGAGTTTTGTGTTACTGTTTTGATTTTTTTTAAGGCTTTCTATTGACTTTTGAATTTTTACCTTCTCTTAACCTTTGAGTGATCTTGTTGTATGATTAGAAGCAATCCTGGAATATTGCATGAGCTTGATCCTGAGATAGAAAGAACATTTCATAGGCTGAGAGCTAGTAGTAATAGCCATAATAGTAGTAGTGTTGTAGTTCATTCTAGTAATCCTATTAATTTTGTTGATCCTTTTCTTTTTTATTGTCATTCTTGTTCTTCTATATCTGAATCTGCATCTGATTCTGAACTTGATAATATGGTTGATAATCGTGAGCTTACATTGAAAGAGTTGGCTACACCTAATGTTGTTTATCAACCTTGGTGTGTCCAATATCCTGAAAATGAGACAACTTATGAACTTAAATCTAGACTTATACATTTGCTGCCAAAGTTTCATGGACTTGCAGGAGAAGATCCTCATAAGCATTTAAAGGAGTTTCATGTAGTTTGTTCGACCATGAGGCCATCTACTGTTCCAGAAGATCTTGTGAAAATGAAAGCATTTCCTTTCTCTCTGGATGGGGCAGCCAAGGATTGGTTGTATTTTTTACCTTTCACTATCACTACATGGAATGACATGAAGAGGTTGTTCCTTGAAAAATTCTTTCCTGCATCTAGAACTGCAGCAATCCAAAAAGAAATTTGTGGCATTAGGCAGCAAAATGGGGAGACATTATATGAATATTAAGAGAGATTCAACAAGCTGTGTGTAACCTGTCCACACCATCAAATTAGTGAGCAGTTATTAATTCAATACTTTTATGAGGGACTAACTTTGATGGACAGGATCATGATAGATGTAGCTAGTGGAGGAGCCTTGATGGACAAAACACCAAATGCTGCTAGACAATTGATTTCAAACATGGCAGCCAACACTCAACAATTTGGATTTAGAGGAGCTGCCAAAGGAGTGAATGAGCTTGCAGTTGGTGCTGGCACTAGTAGTGCTACGGATCAGAGGTTGGAGAACAAAATTAATGAGTTGACCACCATGGTGAGACATTTAGCAATAGGCCAACAACATGTGAGTGCAGCAAATACATGTCCAACAGCCAGAGTTTGCAACATTTGTACTTCCATTGAACATCCAACAGATGCATGCCCTACTCTACAAGAAACAGATGCTAATGTTTCTGGAGTTTACACCAACCAACAATCACAATATAGACCTCCACAACAACAACAATATAACCCATATTCGCAGACATATAACCTAGGATGGAGAGACCATCCAAACCTAAAATGGGGGCAGCAACAACAACAACATAATTCATTTCAACCTGCTGGAAAATATCAACCTCCATTCAAACGACAAACCCAACAACCTCCTCCACCTCCTGCACAGAAAAGTGAACCTTCATTTCAGGAGATGATGCAACAAATGGCAGCTCAACAGATGCAATTACAACAAAGCAACTTGCAGTTCCGAGCAAAATATGCAAGCAACTGTTCAAGATTTAAAAATTCAGGTTGGAAAGCTTGCTAGCCAATTAAATCGAGTTCGAGCTCAAGGTTCTAGTAATCTGCCTTCTCAAACAGCTTATAAATCCAAAAGGTAATGTAAGTGCTATTACATTAAGGAGTGGGAAGGAGTTGCAGCAACAAGACAAAATACTAGAAAAATTACATGATGATGTACCTGCGCAACACCCTCCTGTGAGCAGACAAATCCCTCTTCCTTTTCCTTCTAGAAATATGCAAACAAAGAAACCAGATTTGGAAAAAGAGTTGCTGGAAACATTTAAGAAGGTAGAAATTAATATTCCTTTGCTTGATGTTGTTAGACAGATTCCCAGGTATGCAAAGTTTTTAAAAGAATTATGTACTAATAAGAGAAAATTAAAAACAAATGAAGAGGTCAACCTGGGACGAAATGTTTCTGCACTTATACAGAGTTCACATATTTCTCCACTCCCACAGTCTAGCCTTCCACAAAAGTGTGAGGATCCTGGAACTTTTACTGTTCCCTGCACTATTGGTAATATCACTTTTTCGGATGCCATGCTAGACTTGGGAGCTTCCATTAATGTGATGCCTACTTCAAGTATACTGTGTCCTTGCGGCTTGGTGATTTGAAACCAACTGGAGTCATCATTCAACTTGCAAATAGGAGTGTTGTACAACCACTTGGAGTCTTAGAGGATGTGTTGGTCAGAGTTAATAATTTGATTTTTCCTGCAGATTTTTACATTCTTGATATGCAGGATAAGCTACCAAAACCAACACTGATTTTAGGAAGACCATTTTTGATGACTACACGGACCAAAATTGATGTTCACTCGGGCACACTATCTATGGAGTTTGGAGATGATATTGTGAAGTTCAACATACTTGAAAACATGGAAATTCCTGCTGAAGAGCATTCTATTTTCTGTGTAGATTTAGTTGATGATTTAGTAGATAATTGTACAGATGTAAATTCTTATTCTTGTTCTGATTTTTCTGCCTTAGATCTTTCTGCTTTAGATTTTGATTTAGATTTAGACTTTGAATTGCATTCTGTTTCCACTGGTTGTTGTTGTGATGATACTACTATTTGTAATATATGTGCAGAGATTAATACTGCCATTGCAGGTGTAGATTTAGATTTGCAGGTTGCAGATTCTGAATTACACTCTACAGAAATTGGTCAATAGGTTCTAGCATCCATTGATACTCCAGTAACCAAACCAGAGTTACGTTCCACAGTGCAGCCCCCAAACTTAGAGCTTAAGAAACCAGTTATTATTTCTAGTAGTCTGCAAGAGGAACAAGAAGAGAAATTGCTGCAGGTTCTACAACTACATAAGAAAGCCATAGGTTGGACATTAGCTGACCTTCCTGGAATCAATCCTGCTATTTGCATGCATCGAATTTTATTGGAGGATGAGTCTAGACCTGTGAGACAACCTCAAAGAAGACTCAATCCTACTATTTTAGATGTAGTAAAGAAGGAGGTCATGAGATTACTTGCATCTAGCATCATATACCCTATTTCAGACAGCACATGGGTTTCACCTGTTCAAGTGGTCCCCAAGAAATCTGGGATTACAGTGGTCAAGAATAAAGACAATGAGCTTGTTCCAACTAGAGTCACCAATAGTTGGAGAGTTTGCATTAATTATAGGAGACTTAATCAGGCCACTCGGAAGGACCATTTCCCTCTTCCATTCATTGATCAAGTTTTAGAGAGGTTGGCAGGTAGAACACATTACTGTTTTCTTGATGGCTTTTCAGGTTACATGTAACATCCTGATTCTCAATACCCCTGGTTTGTTAAATTTTGACAAAATCTTTGTCAAAATTTTAATAATTAAATTATTAGGAATTGGGTAAAGGAACTGTAGAGTTTTATGTTTGTTAGATTATTTGTGATTTTCTAGAATTTTTCTGGAATATTTAGAAAATACTTAAAATTGATCCGTTTCGCGGGCAACTGGACGCCTGATAGTAGTTATATGATTTAAGGTTGAAATTTTAAAGAGTATGGACTTAACAATTTTAATTGTCACATTTAGAAATTATTGTTTTCTTGTATGCATTGAGTGTGGGTACATTAAAAGTTTATTATGTGTATAAGTTGACAAGAAATATATGATGGTTGATATGGTTTGGAGTGATGTTTGAGTTTTAGGGGTTATGGGTTCAAATCCTGGCTAGAGTAAATAAAAAGGGAAAATAAAGATTATTTTTTTTAATGTAAATCCGCTGGGCGCATCCAAAATGCGCTGAGCGGATTATGTCTGTTAATCGATTAACAGGTCTCTTAATCGATTAAAACAGAGAGTTTTGGGATCCGCTGCGCGCATCAGAAATGCGCTGAGCGGATTATGTCTGTTAATCGATTAACAAGTCTCTTAATCGATAAAAACAGAGAGTTTTGGGATCCGCTGGACACATCAGAAATGCGCTGAGCGGATTATTAGGTGAAATATTGACTTTAAAAAGACAGAGTGTCATTATTCTGTAATCTCTAACCTAGTTCCTTATTTCTCTCTTTCTCTCAAAAGTTTTCTTACCTTCAAGCGTCATTTTGAGGGAGAAATCTTGGTTTTCTTGAGAAGCTCCAATAGGTAAGTTGGTTTATCTCAATCTCCTCTACATTTCTACCGTTTTATTTTTCAAAACGGTGCATTTTCTATTTTTCTCCTCACTTGGCTCAACTTGAATGGATGTAGGAAGAAGGTTATTGTAGGTTTTACACCTAGAATACTAGAATGATGCTTAAAATTGAGGATTAGAAGTTGTTAAGCTAAAAACTTTAAGAGCCCTAATTCGTAGGTACTATTCCTTGAATTTTTGGGACTTGTGTGAATAGAATTAGGAATTGGTATCTTCATCAAAGTTGTAGCCCTTTAAGTTGTCGAAATTTAGAAACTGGTTTTACATTAAACGGATATTGGTAGCTCAAGTTATACCCATTTTACTGTCAAGTGTTCTAGCTGTGACGTTAAGATGTTGCCCTGTTTCAACAGCCTCGGTTTTTGAATTACTGGGATTGATACGTATGAAATTAGGACTTTATTCCTTCATAAATGTTGTAGGAAATTATATCCCCGAAATTTATAAATTTGTTTCATGTCAATAGCTTATATTTAGCATGAGTTATAGTCAAATTACCAAGGCATGTTCAGAGTGTTATTGTAATTGAGCCTAGTTGGAAACAACCACTGAAAACTGAAAACTGCATCTATTCTATAGCGTATTTGAATTTATTTCATTCATCAATATTGTAGGTAATTAAGTTATTGAAATTTTGGCTCAAATCTCATGCCAAAAAAGTTTATATAACTCTAGAAAATTTCGAAATACTGAACCTTGTCCATGGTTGTTATTAGGATTCTTTCTACTCTAAGTGCCTACAAAATAGGATAATTTCTAAGTTAATTGTAAGCTGAATGTGAGCTTAAAATCATGAGATAGAATCATAGAAATATAAGATTCTAACTAGCATTTTATTACGTATATAGATTTTGCTGAAACACAACATCAAGCTTTGAAAGGAATAAGTGTGAACGTATCAGGTAAGGGGTGGGCTATATAGTAAGGATTACATCATAAATTTGTTTGACCTTATTTGTTGAATTTGTCTAAATTTGTTATGATTGATAATTGTGATTTTATTATATGCTTGGTTGTGAAAGTGATCATGAATTGCTTACGTGTATGATGGTGTAAAATATATGTTTGGTACTCTATTATGATATGTATGGTCTTTGAGTGAGCATTTATATGCATGGTGGTTTTTCATGAGAAAATTCATTGAAAATTAAATTGAAAGAATTGGATGATGGGTTGTGAACCCTTTTTGAACTGTATTGGAAGTTTTCTGCTTGTAACAGGTGATTGGAAATTTTTGGGAAGTCTGTATTACAGGGGAAACTCTGTCAAAATTTTTGGGAAAATGTGAATTTCTAAGAAAAACCACTTAGGGACTCATACATTACTCATTTGAAAATGGTGATTTGTGAAATCTGGGGAATCGGAGATTATGGACTCTGAGAATACGATAGGGAGGCCCTGAGGGAGTACTTGAGAATAGGAAGGGTAGTGGTTGGAGGCCCCAAAAGACCCAGGCTCGCTACCTGTTGTCGGGGATCCCACTGTACAAACTCTGCTATACCTGACTGTGCTCTTACCGTATATCAATGGTCAGTGAGCTACAGGGTTTATATTTGAGCATGGGTCTCAACAATCCCGTGGGTGGATTTTCCATGCCTAGTAGTGTCAACTCCTGGCTACCCCAGTATTGATTTGAGAAATGATTCGGGCCCGCATGCATAAACATTTTAGAAAACATATTAGGATCATGCATCATTAACATCAATCATTTGAAATTTGATTAACTTGTGAATGTTTATGATGTTGATTTTAAAATGATGTATGAATTGTTGCTCACCCTCTTGTCTTTCTGTTTTCTTCATTTCCTTGTACTTGCGGTACTCGTTGGACCTGATCGGTCATTGTTTGAAGAGAGGGGAGATGGCACAGATTCCACACCCGATGAGTATGATACTCATACTCGTTAGCTGGGAGCCACAATGATGGCAACATGTATTGGGATAAACTGTTGAACATTCAAGGACTTGATGTTGCAAATAATGATCATGAAGAATGTTGATTTTGATGATGATCCAAGAGCTTAAAGACTTAGAGTATTGAAGATTGAAGATTGATGATTTCTGTATTGTAATAACTCTGTTTTAGTTTGATTGAGTCTGTAATTATAGAATCTAAGATAGCCGGTACATAGTCTGTAACTTAGAAGCTTCAAAAAGCTCAAATTTATCATTTAGGCTCGGCTTTAATCGATTAAATAGGTAAATAATCGATTAAAACAGTGAGAAAACCACTTTCTATACAAAGTCACTGTTTTAATCGATTAAACAGCAAAATAATCGATTATTTTGTACCGTTCCGTACAGATAATCGATTATTTCACCAAATAATCGATTAATCCAGAGAGGTTTGGGTTTTGACGTATTTGGCTCTGTTTTAATCGATTATCACTCCAAATAATCGATTATTTCAGTCTGTTTTTCATTTTAAATTTCAAATTAACCCTATTTTCGAAAACCCAATTACCAAGAACCCTAGTTTCGAAATCCCCAATTCCTAAACCCTAAATTCCCTACTTAAACTCTCCTTTGGCACTCAGAAAAGAAGAACAACTCTTTCCATACAAAAGTTAAGTGCTGTGAGTGCCAGAGAACTGTTTGTTGCAAGGAAAGGGGGCTTTTGGAACCTGGTGTGGGCTAGAAGCGATAAGAATCACTAAGTGGAGTTCTTAGTGGATTGTGTGTTGTGCCGTCTCTCGGGAAAAGCTGTTCTTCATCTCTTGTGGATTTCAAGAGAGGTGTTGTCTTTACTTTATCTCTTTCATTTGTAATTTGTTTTGTAACAATTTGTTCTTAGTGACAACGTTAATCCTCTTTTGAGTGATTAGCAACTCGGACGTAGGGTCTTTTGATCCGAACCAAGTATAAACCTACTCGTGTAATCTTCTCTACTCTTCTCTATTTACATTTACACAGTTTTGAATCGGTAAAATTTGGGGAAAATTTTGAAAACCTAATTTTTATTAAGAAACCAATTCACCCCCCTCTTGGTTTTTGTCCGACCACGCGAACATTCATGCTGCGCGATTCTAACAAGTGGTATCGAGCTTGCTTTGATAGTCATTCAAACTTTTCGAAAATGGCCTGGACAAAATCAAACTTTTGCCGAAGGTGCGTTTATCAACAGACCCCCACTTTTTGCGGGTCAAAATTATCCTTTTTGGAAAGTACGTATGCAAATATTTTTAGAGTCTCGTTGATAGAGGAGTTTGGGACGCAATTTTAAACGGTCCATTTGTCCCTAAAATTACAGAGAACGGTGTTGATGTTCTTAAACCTTTTGATAGATGGACTGCCGAAGAAAGTCGAAAAGCACAATTTGATGTTAGGGCTAGAAACATTATTTCATCTCGCTCTAACCCTTGATGAGTTTTATAGAATTTCAGTTTGTAAAAGTGCACGGAAATGTGGGAAATGCTTAGAGTAACCCACGAAGGAACCGACGACGTCAAAAGAGCGCGTAAAAACTCCCTAATCCAAGAATACGAGATGTTCCGGATGCAACCCGGCGAAACGATTTTCGACGTTCAAAAGCGTTTCACTCATATTGTGAATCATCTCACCGGATTAGGTAAAGTATTTGACGTTGATGAATTAAATGTTAAAATTTTGAAATCTTTGGATAGGAAATGGCAACCTAAGGTGACGGCCATCTCGGAGTCACAAAATCTTGCCACTATGTCTATGGCGGCGTTATTTGGAAAGCTTAGGGAGCATGAGCTTGACCTTGGAAGACTAAATGAGGAAGAAGGTCAATATCAAAAGAAGAACCTAGCTTTCAAGACCGAGATTTCAAAAAGCAAAAATAAGAAAGAAGAAGAAGAAGACTCCGAAATTCATGAAGAAGAGATGAGTCTTTTTATAAAGAAGTTCACCAAGATGATGAAAGCAAAAGGAAGACATCCTTTCAAAGGTAAGGGAAAGGTAAAAGAAAATTCTTCAGTTAATATAAAATGCTTTGGTTGTGGTGAAGCAGGGCATATAAAGACCGAATACCCAAACAAGAAAAATGATGAACACAAGGGCAAAAAGCAATTCAAGAAGAAATCATATATTGCTTGGGATGACAGTGATTCAAATTCAGAATCAAGCGACTCGGAAATAGAAGCAAACAATTGCTTAATGGCAAATGACAAAATTTCTTCGGATTTTGAGGTTAGTGATTCCGATTCATCCTCTAGTGAAGAAAATGACCATGATGAATTGCAAAATGCTTATAATGAGTTATTTACTGCATTTATGGATATGAAAAACGAATTTAAAGTTGTAAAGAAAAATCTAAGAAGATCCGAAAAGGAAAATGAGTCCTTAAAATTGAAAATTGCATGTTTAGAAGAAAAGGAGGTAGCTAATACGAAAATTGTATGCTTAGATGAGAATAAGGACTTAGCTTGTGCAAATTGTAAAGAGCATGAATATGACATAGATATTCTTAACCATTTGCTAGACAAAGCGGAAAAAGAAATTGATGATCTTAAGAAGCATGAAATGGTAATTGCTCAAAATAATGTAAATCAAAGAGTTCCTTTGAAAAAGAGTAAAACTAAAAAGAAAAGAGTATGGGTAGAAAAAGGAACTAGAGCATGTCATGTTAATAATGTATCTTGTTCTAAAAATGCATGCTTCTATTGTATGAAACAAGGTCACACTTCAAATAAGTGTAAAATTAAACATTTTGGTGTACCTAAAGGTAAATATATTTGGGTTCCTATAGTTAAATGAACTATTTGTATCTTGTATTTATTCAAAGAAAATGGATCATTTAGTATGTTTTAAATAGAATGCTTAGGTAAAAACATTTTATCTTTTCTACTGCATAAAGGTTCTTCAGTTATAGATTTTGCGAAATGCCTCTAAAATCGTTTTAAACAACTAAAAACAAAGTATTTTTACAAAAGTTTTCTTAAACATGTTTTTAACTGATATAGTTTTGAAAGAACCGATTAAAATCACTTAGAATGTTCAAAGAAATGTTTTTACAGTATTTTAATCGATACAACTTAATTTTAATCGATTAAAACCATTTAGAACTCATTGTGATCGATCAGATTTTTATTATGAGCAGTCAGAATCTTTTAAATCGATTAAAAACATGTTTCAATCGATTAAAATCACTTAAAGGGTCAGGATGATCGATCAGAATCAAATTATAAGCGATCAGAATCAAATTATAAGCGATCAGAATTTTTTTCAATCGATTAAAACACGTTTCAATCGATTAAAATCACTTAAAAGGTCAGGATGATCGATCAGAATGCAATTATGACCGATCAGAATCAGTTATGATCGATCAGAATTTTGTTATGACCGATCAGAACTCTTTTAATCGATTAAATCTCATTTCAATCGATTAAAACAACTTTAAAATTTTTTTCACAACATTTTAATCGATTAAAACTTATTTTTATCAGTTAAAATAACTTGAAAAATTTTATGAGAAAGTTTTGCAAGTATTTAAATAGATTGTTATGTCTCTAACCCCAAGGACCCAAAAGTTGTGGGGACCTAAGTTTACTATGTTCTTGTTTTGTAGGAAACTTCCAAATCAAAGAAGTCTATGTGGTATCTTGATAGTGGATGCTCAAAACATATGACTCGGAGATAAAACGAAATTTGTAAGTTTCAAAGCCAAAGAACAAGGATATGTGACTTATGGGGATAACAACAAAGGAAAGATTCTCGGAATTGGAAACATAGGAGGTGCAAACACATTGGAAATTAAGGATGTGCTTCTTGTTGATGGATTAAAGCATAGCCTTCTTAGCATAAGCCAATTGTGTGACAAAGGATTCAAGGTAACTTTTGAAAGCAAATTTTGCACCATACATTTAGTAAATTCCGAAAAAGTAGAATTAAAAGGCATTAGGCATAACAACATATATTTGATTGATTTGGATTGTTTACATGAGTCTAGTATAACATGTTTAGTTGCTAAGGAAGAGAACCCTTGGTTATGGCATAAAAGAGCGGCTCATATAAATATGCATCACTTGAATAAATTGATATCAAAAGACTTAGTTATTGGATTGCCTAAGTTAAAATTTGAAAAAGATAGATTGTGTGATGCATGCCAAAAAGGTAAACAAGTAAAATCATCTTTTAAATCAAAGAATGTGATTTCCACTTCAAAACCCCTAGAATTATTACATTTAGATTTATTTGGACCTTCTAGGATAAAAAGCTTTGGTGGAAATTATTATGGACTTGTAATTGTTGATGATTACTCTAGATATACTTGGACATTTTTCTTAACTACGAAAAGTGAAGCTTTTAAGGTCTTTAGAAAATTTGCAAAACAAATACAAAATGAGAAAGACCTAAGAATTAAAGTTTTAAGAAGTGACCATGGTGGTGAGTTTCAAAATGAAAAGTTTGAGAATTATTGTGAGGAAAATGGTATATTACATAACTTTTCTGCTCCTAGGACTCCCCAACAAAATGGTGTAGTTGAGAGGAAAAATAGGTCATTAGAGGAACTTGCAAGAACTATGTTAAATGAATCTAATGTTCCTAAATATTTTTGGGCTGATGCGGTTAGCACTGCATGCTATGTTTTAAATAGAATGCTCATTAGGTCAATTATAAAATCAACTCCATATGAATTGTTTAATGGTAGAAAACCTAATGTTGCTCATTTAAAGATTTTTGGATGTAAATGTTTTGTACTAAATAATGGAAAGGACAATCTAGGAAAATTTGATTCAAAAGCCGATGAGGGCATTTTTCTAGGTTATTCTTTAACTAGCAAGGCATATAGAGTGTTTAATAGGAGAACCTTGAATATAGAAGAATCTATACATGTTACCTTTGATGAGATTTTAGACCTTGGGGAAATCCTCTTGAGTCAAATAAAAGACTTGCAGGTGATGATGAATATATAAGAGAGGCCCTTGATGAATTATACTTGGAAGATAATGTGCCTTCTCAAACTCCTCAATTAGCAAAAGAATGGCAATCACCTAGAGGACTCTCAATGGACAATATCATAGGTGACATCTCAAAAGGGGTAAGAACTAGAAATATGAATAATTTCTGTATGTCTGTTGCTTTTGTGTCACAGATTGAACCTAAAAACATTGAGGAAGCACTTAAAGATGATCAATGGTGCATAGCCATGCAAGAAGAACTTAACCAATTTGAAAGGAATCAAGTCTGGGAACTAATCCCAAGAGAAGAGTCACATCAAGTTATTGGAACTAAATGGGTATTCAGAAATAAGCTTGATGAAGATGGTAATATAACAAAGAATAAAGCCAGACTTGTTGCAAAAGGCTATTGTCGGGAGGAAGGTATAGATTATGATGAAACTTATGCTCCTGTGGCCAGGTTAGAGGCTATACGCCTACTTCTTGCTTATGCATCTATGATGAAATTTAAATTATATCAAATGGATGTTAAGAGTGCATTTTTAAATGGTTTTATTAAAGAAGAAGTGTATGTAGAGCAACCCCCTGGATTTGAAGATTTTAATAATCCTAATCATATTTTCAAATTGAAGAAAGCATTATATGGGTTGAAACAAGCTCCTAGATCTTGGTATGAAAGATTAAGTAGTTTCCTAACTGCAAATGATTTTTCAAGAGGAAAAATTGATTCTACACTATTTATTAAGAAAGTTAAAGAACATATCTTATTGGTCCAGGTATATGTTGATGATATTATTTTTGGATCAACTGATAATTCTTTGTGTGTAGAATTTGCTAAGATTATGCAGGGAGAGTTTGAAATGTCTATGATGGGAGAATTAACATTCTTCCTTGGACTTCAAATCAAGCAACTTAATGATGGCACTTTCATCTCTCAAACTAAATACTGCAAGGAGATTCTCAAAAAGTTTGGTATGGACACCTCAAAGGAAGCTAACACACCCATGGGAACTTCATGCTATCTAGACAAGGATGAATCGAGGTTTGGAAGTTAATCAAACTATGTATAGAGGTATGATAGGATCACTATTATACTTAACTGCAAGTAGACCCGATATTATGCATTACTGTACTGTGTGTGCTAGATTTCGAGGCTTGTCCTAAAGAATCTCATCTAATTGCAGTAAAACATGTTTTAAAATACTTAAAAGGAACTACTGGATTTGGCTTGTGGTATCCGTCTAATGCTTGTATTAGTTTATTAGGATATTCTGATGCTGATTATGGTGGATGTAAAATTGATAGGAAAAGCACTAGTGGGACATGTCATTTGTTAGGTTCATCCTTAATATCATGGCATTCTAAGAAACAAGCATGTGTAGCTTTATCTACCACTGAAGCTGAATATATTGCAGCTGGTAGTTGTTGTGCTCAAATTCTGTGGATGAAACAACAGTTAGAGGATTATAGTATATATTTAAATGACATACCCTTAATGTGTGATAATACGAGTGCAATTAATCTAACTAAGAATCCGAGTAATGCACTCTAGGACTAAACATATTGAGATTAGACATCACTTTTTAAGAGATCATATCGAGAAAGGAAACTGCAAAATAGAGTATGTAGACACTAAATGTCAATTAGCGAGATATATTTACTAAGCCTCTACCCAAGGATAGATTCTATGATCTTAGAAGAGACTTAGGGATATTAGAAATAGCTTAAAATCTGCTTAATTTGATCTGTTTCGGATAATTGTTATATTAAAATTCGTGGTGTAGCATGTTCATAGGTTATTATGCATATAAATCTCAAAAACTTGATATAGCCTCTGGAATAATCGATTACTGGAAGTGATAATCGATTATTTTCCCTCAAAACGTCCAAAACAGGGTATTCTCCTCCGGAATAATCGATTATTTCGTGAAATAATCGATTAAATGCCTCAGAATAATCGATTATTTGCTAGAAATAATCGATTAAAGCTGTCCGATATAGAGATAATCGATGTATTTTCTTTTGTTATTGTCTTGATGTTGTAATGGATGAATGATTATGAAATAAAATATGATGTTTCTTTCATGCTATGATTGAGGGGGAGCTTTCCCTAAATTATGCATATTTTGAGGGGGAGCTCTTATGATTGATGTTGCGGGGTTCTTTTTGATTATAATCAAAATAGGGGGAGAAAAATTTAAAGCCTATGATTCAATATTAAATTTTATCTCGGTATGTTTAATGTGTTTGTTAGTATGACAGATAAAACGAGGTTATTACAAGGGCTTTAAAAAGATAATTTTGATCATCATCAAAAAGGGGGAGATTGTTGAACATTCAAGGACTTGATGTTGCAAATAATGATCATGAAGAATGTTGATTTTGATGATGATCCAAGAGCTTAAAGACTTAGAGTATTGAAGATTGAAGATTGATGATTTCTGTATTGTAATAACTCTGTTTTAGTTTGATTGAGTCTGTAATTATAGAATCTAAGATAGCCGGTACATAGTCTGTAACTTAGAAGCTTCAAAAAGCTCAAATTTATCATTCAGGCTCGGCTTTAATCGATTAAATAGGTAAATAATCGATTAAAACAGTGAGAAAACCACTTTCTATACAAAGTCACTGTTTTAATCGATTAAACGAGCAAAATAATCGATTATTTTGTACTCGTTCGTATGAGATAATCGATTATTTCACCAAATAATCGATTAATCCGAGAGAGGTTTGGGTTTTGACGTATTTGGCTCTGTTTTAATCGATTATCACTCCAAATAATCGATTATTTCGATCTGTTTTTCATTTTAAATTTCAAATTAACCCTATTTTCGAAAACCCAATTACCAAGAACCCTAGTTTCGAAATCCCCAATTCCTAAACCCTAAATTCCCTACTTAAACTCTCCTTTGGCACTCAGAAAAGAAGAACAACTCTTTCCATACAAAAGTTAAGTGTTGTGAGTGCCAGAGAACTGTTTGTTGCAAGGAAAGGGGGCTTTTGGAACCTGGTGTGGGCTAGAAGCGATAAGAATCACTAAGTGGAGTTCTTAGTGGATTGTGTGTTGTGCCGTCTCTGGGGAAAGCTGTTCTTCATCTCTTGTGGATTTCAAGAGAGGTGTTGTCTTTACTTTATCTCTTTCATTTGTAATTTGTTTTGTAACAATTTGTTCTTAGTGACAGCGTTAATCCTCTTTTGAGTGATTAGCAACTGGACGTAGGGTCTTTTGATCCGAACCAGTATAAACCTACTGTGTAATCTTCTCTACTCTTCTCTATTTACATTTACACAGTTTTTAATCGGTAAAATTTGGGGAAAATTTTGAAAACCTAATTTTTATTAAGAAACCAATTCACCCCCCCTCTTGGTTTTTGTCCGACCACGCGAACATTCTGCTGCGCGATTCTAACATAAACATATCCAAACTTTTATAGATAGTCTTTTGTAGTATATAGACCTACATGGTACCGAGTAGTATTCACTGTTTTGTGTAGTTAGCTGCTCTGTAGGAAGTATCCCCAATGTTGCCTTAATATTTTGGAGGACTGTACTAATATTTTATCTATATGTAATTATGAATGTTTACTTTTAGTACTTTTTAAAATGATGAAATGCAGGAATGTATTATTGAAAATTTATGTATATTAATATTATGTACAAGGGAAAGATTATTATCGGTTAAAAAAAAATTATGCTAAAAAATTATTAATTCTTCTGAGTGAGGGTTTATAAGGTAGGGTGTTACAAATAGTGGTATCAGAGCAGTTTGACCCTTTAGGCCTGGGGAAAGGTCTACTTAGGCTTTTGTGCACTCTTTGTGGGGAATTACGTGTAGGAAATTACCATGATTTAATATCAATGATGATTTCCTGATAACTTAGTTGAATTTGATTCGATTACCAGGAATCAATGGCTGGACGAGGTGCTGGATTAGCTGATTCAATGGAGAGACTAATTGTTGCAATGGAGCAGGATCGACAAGCTTGAGTGCAACAGGATCGTGTTCCTCGAGGTGCTGATGCTTTGACAAGATTGGACTTATTTGAGAAGAGGAACCCTCCTCGATTCAAGGGAGGATATGATCCTGAAGGTGCACAAGTTTGGCTCAGAGAAATGGAGAAGATTTTTCGTGCCCTACGATGCACAGAGAATGATAAGGTGGTGTTTGTTGCTTATGCATTAATAGAAGATGTTGAATATTGGTGGGACGGAGTGAGACAAAGATTGGAGGGGGAAGGTATAATGATTACATGGCCTTTGTTTCAAGCGAGATTTTTGGAGAAGTACTTTCCACAAGATGTTCGAGAGAAGAAAGAGATGGAGTTCTTGGCACTGACACAAGGATCCATGAATGTAGGAGAGTACGCGGCAAAGTTTGAAGAACTTTCACGATATCATCCCCACTACCACAATGCCATCAATGAGAGGTCAAGGTGTGTAAAGTTTGTTAATGGACTTCGCCCTGAGATTAAGGAAGCCATAAGAATGCAGGAAATTCAGGAGTTTCCTACATTGGTGAACAGATGCAGGATTTTTGAAGAAGACCATAAGGCAAGGATTGCTAAGTTTCGAGAACATCGCTCTGAGTCTTCAAGAACGAAGAACTATGGGCCTCAACACAATCAAAGGAGAGGATTTGGAATAGGACAACCATATCAAAGACAACAACGTCAAAGGGGACCCACAATTGAGTTTTCTCAGAACCGTGGTAATAGTGAAAACTATATGTCAGCCTCACCAAGAGGAAAATGCTTTGCTTGTGGAGGAGAACACTACAGAAAAGATTGCCCAGTAAAACCATTAATATGCTTTAGTTGTAACAAGCCTGGTCATATGTCCCGTGATTGTCCGATGATTAAGAAGGAAGGAGATGGAGGCAATGGAAACTATCACAACCGAAATCCTGGTGGAGGGGTAGCTAGCAGGCCAAAAGCTCATGGTAAAGTTTTTGCAATGAGCGGAGAAAAAGCATCTAACTCTGACATGATGATTGGAGGTACATGTATTATCCGAGATACTCCTTTATCTGTGATGTTTGATTCAGGCGCATCACATTCATTTATTTCTTATAGTTGTGTGGAACGTTTAAATTTGCCTACTATAGCATTGCCATTTGATTTGTCGGTGCATACCCCGGGTAATGATCCTATTATCACTGCAAAAGCATGTTGGGAGTGTCCCATTAGTATATATGGTAGAAATTTTGTAGTGAATCTCTTCTGCCTTCCTTTAAAAGGACTGGAGGTTATTTTGGGATTGGACTGGTTATCTGACAACCATGTCATTATAGACTGTTGTAAAAAGGTTATTGTGTTTAGAGATTTTGAGCAAAATAATTCTGAGAAGTCAAGGATTCAAAGTGCCAATTATGAAGATGTTTCCTTGAAGGAAGTTCAGGGATTTGTAATGTCTTTATTGGTAGAAGGAAAGGAAGAAAAGTTGGTTGATGTGCCAATAGTGAGAGAATATCCTGAAGTTTTTCCTGATGATATTCCAGGATTACCTCCAGAACGAGAATTAGAATTCAGTATTGATTTGGTACCAGAAGCAGGACCTATTTCCATAGCCCCATATAGAATGTCTCCATTGGAACTATCTGAACTTAAAAAGCAATTAGAAGAACTCTTGGAGAAACAATTTGTTAGACCGAGTGTGTCACCGTGGGGAGCACCAGTACTTTTGGTGAAGAAGAAGGATGGGAGTATGCGGCTATGTGTTGACTACAGACAACTAAATAAGGTGACAATAAAGAATAAATACCCATTACCAAGAATAGATGATTTGATGGATCAACTACGCGGGGCAAAAATATTTTCAAAGATTGATTTAAGATCGAGGTATCATCAGATTAGAGTACGATCTGAGGATATACCAAAGACTGCTTTTAGACCACGCTACGGACACTATGAGTATTTGGTTATGCCTTTTGGAGTGACAAATGCTCCAGCTGTGTTCATGGACTATATGAATCAGATTTTTCATCCTTTTCTGGATAAGTTTGTAGTTGTATTCATTGATGACATCCTTATATACTCAAAGAGCAAGGAGGAGCATGTTGAACACTTAAGAACTGTGCTGCAAATCTTAAGGCAAAAACAATTGTATGCAAAATTATCCAAGTGTGAATTCTGGCTAAATGAAGTGAATTTTCTTGGCCATGTCATTAATGAAGAAGGGATAGCTGTTGATCCAGCTAAGGTTGAGGCGGTCTTGAAGTGGGAACAACCAAGAACGGTCACTGAAATAAGGAGTTTTCTAGGATTAGCAGGATACTATCGACGGTTTATTGAGGGTTTTTCTCGATTAGCTTACCCATTAACCAAGTTGACTCGAAAGGGACAATCTTTTGTGTGGAACCCACAATGTGAGACTAGCTTTCAAGAATTGAAAAATCGTCTTACTTCCTCACCGGTGTTAATTTTACCAGAACCTAACAAGAATTTTGAAGTGTATTGTGATGCATCTAAATTGGGATTGGGTTGTGTGTTGATGCAAGATGGAAAGGCAGTGGCGTATGCTTCTCGACAACTGCGACCACATGAGATAAATTATCCCACCCATGATTTAGAATTAGCTGCAGTAGTATTTGCTCTGAAGATTTGGAGACACTATTTGTATGGACCAAAATTCATAGTGTATAGTGATCATAAGAGCCTGAAATATCTCTTTGATCAAAAGGAATTGAATATGCGTCAAAGACGGTGGATAGAATTTTTGAAAGACTATGAGTTTGAATTACAGTATCATCCTGGAAAAGGGAATGTAGTTGCAGATGCACTTAGTAGAAAATCTTTACATGCAGCATTTATGATGATAAGAGAAATGGAATTGATCAAAGAATTCCAAAGTCTCGAATTTAGCAATTGAGTTTAGTTTCAAAAGTGTTACATGTGGTACTCTCACTATCACTAGTGATTTTCTACAACAAGTACAAGAAGCTCAATTAGAGGATATTTTTCTCGTGAGAAGAAGGAATTAGTTAAACAAGGGAAAGAAATAGAATTTGTGGAAGGGACAAATGGAATTTTACGTTTCAAAGGACGAATTTGTATTCCTTCTTATCAGGAATTGCGAAAGACCATTTTGGAGGAATCACATAAGAGTAACATGAGTATCCATCCCGGAACAACAAAGATGTATCAAGATTTGAAGAAAATATTCTGGTGGCCTGGGATGAAAAAGGAAGTGGCAGAGTATGTTGCAGCTTGCTTGGTGTGTCAAAAAGCCAAAGTAGAACATCAAAGACCATCAGGGATGTTACAATCATTAGATGTGCCAGAATGGAAATGGGATAGCATAGCTATGGATTTCGTAACTTCATTACCTCGTACACCAAGTGGTCACGATTCTGTGTGGGTAATAATTGACAGGTTGACAAAATCTGCTCATTTTATTCCTATCAACATTCGTTATTCCTTAGAGAAGCTTACTCAATTGTACATTAAGGAAATGGTAAGATTGCATGGCATACCCGCTAGTATTGTGTCAGATAGAGACCCTCGTTTCACCTCAAGGTTCTCGGACAAGTTTACATCAAGCTCTTGGGACAAAGCTTCGGCTAAGTTCTCGCTTATCATCCTCGGATCGATGGACAATCGAACGAACCATTCAATCTTTGGAGGACCTACTACGAGCTTGTGTGTTGGATCACAAAGGAAGTTGGGATAAGTTCTTGTCATTGATTGAATTTACATATAACAATAGTTTTCACGCTAGCATGGGGATGACCCCGTTTGAAGCTCTTTATGGAAGGAAATGCAGAACACCATTATGTTGGTTCGAGACAGGTGAAAACTTACTTTTAGGTCTAGAATTAGTGCAACAGACCACAGAGAAGATTAAATTAGTTCAAGAGAAGATGAGAGCAACTCAAAGTCGACAAAAAAGTTACTATGACAAAAGGAGAAAGCCTCTAGAGTTTCAAGAAGGAGATCATGTGTTCTTGCGAGTCACACCTACAACTGGGGTTGGACGAGCAATGAAGTCAAGGAAACTCACGCCTAAGTTTATTGGCCCGTACCAAATAATGAAGAGGATTGGTCCAATAGCTTATCAAGTAGCTCTACCTCCTTTTCTTTCTAACATCCACAATGTTTTTCATGTGTCACAATTACGAAAATATATTTCAGACCCTTCTCATATACTTGAACCAGATATTATCCAAATTAGAGACAATCTTACTTATGAAACACCGCCTATCCAAATCGTTGATCGAAGGATTAAGAAACTCCGTGGAAAAGAAATAACTTTGGTTAAAGTTATTTGGAGTGGAGCAGGAGATGGAGATGCTACTTGGGAGTTAGAGGAAAAGATGAGGGAATCTTATCCTCAATTGTTCCTTTCAGGTACGCAAATTTCGAGGACGAAATTTATTTAAGGGGGGGAGAGTTGTAACATCCTGATTCTCAATACCCCTGGTTTGTTAAATTTTGACAAAATCTTTGTCAAAATTTTAATAATTAAATTATTAGGAATTGGGTAAAGGAACTTTAGAGTTTTATGTTTGTTAGATTATTTGTGATTTTCTAGAATTTTTCTGGAATTTTTAGAAAATACTTAAAATTGATCCGTTTCGCGGGCAACTGGACGCCTGATAGTAGTAATATGATTTAAGGTTGAAATTTTAAAGAGTATGGACTTAACAATTTTAATTGTCACATTTAGAAATTATTGTTTTCTTGTATGCATTGAGTGTGGGTACATTAAAAGTTTATTATGTGTATAAGTTGACAAGAAATATATGATGGTTGATATGGTTTGGAGTGATGTTTGAGTCTTAGGGGTTATGGGTTCAAATCCTGGCTAGAGTAAAAAAAAAGGGAAAATAAAGATGATTTTTTTTTAATGTAAATCCACTGGGCGCATCTAAAATGCGCTGAGCGGATTATGTTTGTTAATCGATTAACATGTCTCTTAATCGATTAAAACAGAGAGTTTTGGGATCCGCTGGGCGCATCAGAAATGCGTTGAGCGGATTGCGTTTGAAATCTCTCTTACATGCGGCCTATAATCAATTGGGCGCATCAGAAATGCGCTGAGCGGATTATGTCTGTTAATCGATTAACAAGTCTCTTAATCGATTAAAATAGAGAGTTTTGGGATCCGCTGGGCGCATCAGAAATGCGCTGAGCGCATCAGAAATGCGCTGAGCGCATCAGAAATGCGCTGAGCGGATTATTAGGTGAAATATTAACTTTAAAAAGACAGAGTGTCATTATTCTGTAATCTGTAACCTAGTTCCTTATTTCTCTCTTTCTCTCAAAAGTTTTCTTACCTTCAAGCGTCATTTTGACGGAGAAATCTTTGGTTTCACTAGTGGAAAAATAGCATTCTATGACGAGTTTTTATCACGGTTGTAGTCCACCCATCATAGTATGTAGCGCGGTGGCAATTTTGTAATTAAATCATAAACTTTCTATGTCGGGTAAATTTTAACCGACATAGTAAGTGGAAAGTGAACTTTCTATATCGGTTATAATTTACCCGACATAGAAAGTGAACTTTCTATGTCGGTTAAGTTTTACCCGACATAGAAAGTATATTTGATGACGGGTGTTAGGGAAACCGACATAATATCCTCTGTTTTACACCTCCCGCGACACTCCATTTCTCACTTCACCCATTGCAGAGCTCCCCGTTCTCTCTGTATCTTCTATGAACGTCTTCGCCTTTGTACGTTTCTCCCCACCCAGCTCTGCTCGTCACGCCACCTGCCAACTCTGTACGTCGTGCCGCCTGCTGCTACTGTTGTTGGTGCCCGTCGCCTGTGCACGTTTCTCCCCACCCAGCTCTGCACGTCACGCCAGCTGCCACCTCTGTAGGTCTTCAAGAGGTAAGTTTTCGTGCTTGCTTTAGCCATTGTAGGTTTACATTTTTGAATCTGGTATGTAATAATGATGTCAAGAGATGGAAGTTTGCGGGTGCCTTTAGCTAATTTAGAGACATATTGTAAGTAGTTTAGTCATTTGAATGTGTTTCTGTAGGCACTCTTTCGTGATTTTGATTTTGAAAATTAGATTTGTACTATAATGTAGTTATTTTGAAAATTAGAAGGTAACAATGGATCGGAGTTGGATCAATTATAGACGAACAACAAATGAATATGAGAGTGGAGTAGAACAATTCCTTGAATTTGCTAAGATGAATGTTCTGGATAATGATGGAAGATTTTATTGCCCTTGTGTTAACTGCTTGAATGAGCGAAGATTAGCGACTGAAGTTATTCGGGAACATGTTCTTTGTGATGGTTTCCTAAAGAGTTACATAAAGTGGACATGGCATGGTGAATTATTAAACATGCCAAGTGTAGAAGACAAAGAAGAAGTTGATCTAGAGATGGATGATCAGCTGGAGGAAATGATTCGTGAGCTTGGACAAGATGCCTTCCAACATACACATGTGTACGAGAAGTTGTCCAATGATGCAAAAAAGCCTTTGTATAAAAATTGTACTAAGTTCACACGATTGTCGACGGTACTAAAATTGTTCAATGTGAAGGCAAAGAATGGGTGGACTGATAAAAGTTTCACAGAATTGCTTGAGTTGTTGAGTGACATGCTCCCTGAAGGTAACACATTGCCAACCCGCAATTATGATGCTAAGAAGATATTGTGTCCAATGGGTATGGAGTACCAAAAAATTCATGCATGTCCGAATGATTGTGTGTTGTACAGGAAAGAATTTGAGAACTTTCACGAATGTCCACAATGCGGGGAATCACGATACAAGAAGAAGGATGGTGATTCTGACAATGATGTAATGAAGGGTACCCCGGCAAAAGTGTTATGGTATCTTCCCATTGTTCCAAGGTTGAAACGATTATTCACTAATGGAAATGATGCAAAGCTCACTAGATGGCATGCGGATAGTCGTATTAAAGATGGTCGGTTGAGGCATCCTAGCAGATGGATTGCAATGGAAAAAAATTGATTCCATCTTCCAGAATTTTGGTAATGATCCAAGAAACATTAGGTTTGGACTTGCTACAGATGGAATGAATCCATATGTAAATTTAAGCATTAAACATAGTTCATGGCCTGTGGTGTTAGTTATTTACAACTTACCTCCGTGGTTGTGTATGAAACGTAAGTATTTGATGCTATCTTTGATGATCTCGGGTCCCAGACAACCTGGAAATGACATTGATGTTTTTTTAAGCCCATTGGTTGAAGAGTTGAAGATGTTGTGGGAGGAAGGTGTTGATGTGTTTGATGGGTACACAGGTGACTTATTCAAGTTGCGTGCAATGTTATTTTGTACAATTAATGACTTTCCAGCATATGGTAATTTGAGTGGCTACAGCACAAAGGGACATAAAGCTTGCCCGATATGTGAAGAAGACACATGTCACTATCAACTACAACATGGAAGGAAAATAGTGTACCTTGGACACCGAAGATTTCTTCCTTCAAACCATTCATATCGTAAATTAAAAAAATCATTTAACGGGTGTCAAGAAAATGATGCAGCCCCAACACCTTTAAGTGGGGAAGAAGTATATCAATGAGCAAGTGCGGTTTCGTGTGAGTTTGGAAAGACGCAAAAGAAAGTCACAGGTATATGGAAGAAAATGTCATCCTTTTTGTTCTTCCATATTGGAGGGTTCTTGATGTGAGGCATTGTATAGATGTCATGCATGTAGAGAAAAATGTGTGTGACAGTATCATCGGAACGCTCCTTAACATTCAAGGAAAAAAAAAAGATGGTGTCAATGCTCGTTTGGACATGGTTGAAATGGGTATAAGAGAACAATTAGCTCCTCAACCTCATGGTAACCGAACATACTTGCCTCCAGCATGTCACACACTGTCTAAAAAAGAGAAAAGAAGTTTTTGTGAGTTTTTACGAGGTGTGAAGGTTCCATTTGGTTACTCTTCCAATGTGAAGAGACTTGTATCTATGAAAGATCTAAAATTGCTTGGGTTAAAATCTCATGATTGTCATGTATTGATGCAACAACTTCTACCTGTGGCTATTCGAGGTATCTTACTAGAGAATGTTAGATATTCCTTAACTCGATTATGCTTTTTCTTTAATGCCATATGTAGTAAAGTTATGGACCCGGATGTTTTGGATCAGTTAGAGAATGAGGCTGCAGTCATATTATGTCAATTTGAGATGTACTTTCCTCCATCATTTTTTGATATTATGGTTCACTTGATTGTTCATCTAGCCAGGGAAGTTAGAATCTGTGGTCCAGTTTTGTTACGATGGATGTACCCTATTGAGCGATACATGAAGATATTAAAAGGGTATGTGAAGAACCAATATCGTCCTGAAGCATCAATTGTTCAAAGATATATTGCACAGGAAGCTATTGAGTTTTGCACACAATACTTATCAGAACTTGAAGCTATAGGGTTACCTAATACTCGTTACCATGGAATAGGTCTTGGTAGAGGAACTCGAGGTGCAAAAGTTGTGACAATGTGTCAAGATGAAGTACTTCAAGCGCATTTGTACATATTGAATAACAGTGAAGAAGTCATCCCCTACTTAAGTGCTCATAAAGACATTGTGAAGCGAAATAATCCACGTATGCCTAAAAAGTGGGTGATCACTGAACACAACAAGAGCTTTTTGAAGTGGTTTAAACAACAAGTTGAAGGTGACAATACAACTTCTGATACACTAAAGTGGCTAGCATGTGAGCCAAACTTTGATGTGATATGTTGGGGTGGGTATGATATAAATAACTATTCATTTTATACAAAGGGAGAAGATGAAATAAGCACAATGCAAAATAGTGGAGTCATGGTGGTGGCTGAATCAATGCATTTCTCGAGTTCAAAGGATAAATATCCGATAACGGCGTCAATGGGCTACTTTGGTGTAATTGAAGAGATTTGGGTAATAGATTACATGATATTTAGAGTACCTATTTTTAAATGTAAGTGGGTTGATTTTAATACTGGCATCTTCACCGACGATCTTGGATTTATCTTGGTTAACCTTGAAAATACTCGTTATACCGAAGAACCATTTATCATGGCATCTCAGGCAAAACAAGTGTTTTATGTCACCGATCCCACTAACAAAGGATGGTCAGTGGTTCTACAAGGAAAACCCATGTATACTTCTCATGAGAATGATGAATTAGTACTTGATATACCAGAGACACCATGTTTCTCTTCAAATATGCCAAACTTGAGTGTTAATGTAGAAATAGATGATGTGCATGCCACACGTTATGACCATATGGAAGGATTTTGGGAGAATGTTCCAACTTGATAATGTATGCACTTTTTTTAATGTATTATTTTTTAATGTATGCACTTTTTTGTTTATCTTCAGTCATATTGTCTAAATTAATAACTATTATTTTTTTCTTTGAACACAGATATGGCAGATTCAACTGGTACCCCTCCTCCTACACAGTCCCCCCCTCCTACACAAGGTGGTGATCAGAGTCAGCCGTCTACTAGGAAAAAGGGTAGGCGTGCTACACGGTTGAGGGACTTGAATATCAGCCGTAGCTCCGATCAGAAATTGCCTATCCAGTTTAACATGCAAACAAGTAGAGCCACAGGAGAGCACAGTGCTAGATTCACTAGCTATGTGGCCTTGCTTGGGAGAAGCAAGGTTAGTATTCTTATTGAGGATTGGGACCATGTTCCAGAGACACTAAAGATGCAGATTTGGTAGAGTATCCTGGTACCTACTCTTATTGAGCATTTAACATGTATATATATTTAACTTTTTGGGAACTTCATGTTATTTTTATTGTGTAGGTCACATATGATGTCCCTAACACCACTTTGTTGAGGACAAAGTGGATCTCATATGCTGGGGAACGCTGGAGAGGTTTTAAGAGTGATCTGACTAGTCGATACATATATGGGGCATTGAGCAACAAGAACCCATGTGACCAGTATCAGTTTTTGAATGAGGAGACATGGCAGGCATTTCGGACTCAACGTTTAGACGCTAAGTTTCAGGTTAGCACATTTGTCATTTGTTTGCAGTCATTTTTTTTAAATAGAGGTTTTAAATCTGGTATTTAACATGGAATGCAACAGGCCAAGCGCAGAAGGCACAGGATATTCGGAGAAAGAATATCCACCCCCACAGAGTTGTCTCGTGGGGGTTATGAGAAATTGGAGGAGAAGATGATGAAGGAGACATCTTCAAGTCATCCTTCGGATGAGCTCGGTTGTGAGTGTTGTCACTCGCCCTTCACGCCATGATAAATGGAAGAGAGCTCGCGTGAACTCATCGGGGAATTACTTATCCGAGCAAACTAATGTTGTAGCTCAACGTATTGTAAGTAGCATATCCTAAACTAATTATATATTTGCTACAATAAGCATATGTATTTGCTAAAAAATCCTTCCTTTGTGTTGTAGGATGAGTTGGTTGAGCAGAGCACTCGAGGATCATTCCACCCACATGGCCGTCAGGATATATTGGCAGATGGCCATTGGTACCCCGAGCATCCCGGACGTGTTCGTGCTGCCGGACGAGGGGTGGGCATCGAGCGATACTTTGGTGCCCCACCCGTTGCAACTCCTACTTTGAGGCAGCTGAGTGAGTTGGAGTTTGAGTCCCTCAAACAACAAATTAGGAAGGAGATTCGAGATGAGGTGTACTCTGACTTGAAGGCAGAGTTATTGAGCTCAATGCGAGCAAAGTTGGCATCTTTGTCCTCTCAACCTTCTGTCCCCGCCCGAGAGGCATCCCCGATTCATGTCAGCACAAAGGAGAGTTGTGATGCTCCTGATAGAGGGGCAGAGGTTGCTCCTACTGACACTGCTGACTGTGAGTTGTATGTTGCGGGTCCTCCCGAGCATTTGGTGGCATACGGTGTGTATTATATCTTTGACATGTATTTGGTACACTGTTAAGCATTATATAGTGTAAAATATTTTATCATTTGTTTACCTTAGGGAAAATGTATGCATTGGGGTCAACCATCCACCACCAGAGTATTGGACATGATATGATAAGAGTGGTGGTTGTAGATGTCCGGAATGCTGCTGCCCCAATCCCGGTTCCCACTGAAGAGGTTCAAACAGTGGGACAGGCACCTAGAAATTTTATATTATGGCCAGTTTCATTAACAAGACCCATCCCAACACATTCACAGGTTGTGTCATGCATTTATCCCTTTTACTTATTATTTTTTGATAGGTTGATGTATATTAATGTTATTTATTTTGGTACTTGTATAGAAAGAGGCTGAAAAAGCAAAGGAAGTTGTGCATGAATCACCACCACCATCGACTGCTTTACAGCGACTCGGTGCACTAGCAGTGACTATCGGGACCACTCCCATACAGTTAGATATGCCACCCGAAGTCGTATGCAGGACCCAGACGATCCCTTTTTTCTTACTCCAAAGGGATATTTTTGATCTTCTCGCTGGTACTGATATGCTATGTGTATCAGTGTTGCAGCTTTTGGAATTGTAAGTATATTTACATATTTTTTATATTCTCACTGGTACATTATTTTATAACTTTATTTATTTTCAATGTTGAAGGTATTTACATCGTTTGTGTGTTGAGAGGAAGATTGCCTTTATCTATGGATTTGTTGACCTCGTTGCCATTCAAGTCCATTGGGAATAAAGCTGAAGAGGGTGCAAACGTACTTAATAGAGACATTTCAAAATGGGGGCAAAGAAGTCTACTTAGCACCTTACTTGCATCGGTAAGTATACATCTTATAAATTAATAAACATTTATGTAAAACTGAAATTTTACTAATATTATTTCAACGTGCAGTGGGTCATTGGCAGCTCATAATCATTGTTCCTCAGCAATTTGTTGTGATTCTCTTGTGTTCATTACACAAGAAACCAAATGATTTGGATATTAGAAAGCACATAGACGCGTAAGTTTGGTTTTTTTAATTGATTTTTTAATTGTTGTATCATATGTGCACTTACACCAAAATTATTTGTCCTTTTGTAGAGCTTTGGAAGCTCACCTAAGGTTGCAAGGCCTTCCATCTCATGCTAGAAAGAAGTTGACGTATATTGCACCAAAGGTGACCAAACACCTCTTATTGTTGTTCAATTTGTCATTTAAAGTTAAACTAACATGTATTTAACTTGTAGTGTCCACGCCAACCGGGAAGCCATGAGTGCGGGTATTATGTGATGAAGCACATGCACACCATCGTAGCCAAAAATATTATGGGCTCATGGAGGGAGGTAAATATACTATAATTAAGTCAAATATGCCAATTATGTAAATGGTTTCTAAATATGAAATGTTTCAATATGTAGGCATTTACAGACTCATCTCCAATGAAGATTGAAGTGTTAGACGATATTAGAGAGCAGTGGGCTTCTTTCCTGCTAAGTATTCAATCTTCATAGCAAATTTGACTTGTAACAATTATGATTGAATTGATTTAAGTTAGCAAATTTACATTCGTTTAAGTAAATGAACTGTCTGGAACTGAGGTACATATATTGATTTCAATATGTTTCATATGTACATATCTGTCTGGAACTATATATGAACTGTGCATATCTGTCTGTACAAGGGTTTGGATCTGTGAATATTTGTCTGGAACTGTGATGAATAGGCAGGTCTACTCGAAGAAAGGTAGCATCTGTGAAGAAAATGCAGATTTTAAAAAAAAATAACACTTTCTACGTCGGTTATGTCATTACCCGATGTAGAAAGTACTTTCTACGTCGGATAAGGACATAACCGACGTAGAAAGTTTAACATTTTATGTCGGTTATAGGCATAACCGACATTGATAACACATACAATCACGGTTACTGTTAACCGATATAGATACTGGGGTTATAGAAAGTTAGAAAGTAAGACTTTCTATGTCGGTTATCAGTGTTAACCGACATAGAAAGTAATATAACAGGTTAGAATTAGTTATGATCGATCAGAATACCCTATGACCGATCAGAACCAGTTATGACCGATCAGAATAGCTCATAGAAAGTAAGCCTTTCTACGTCGGTTCCCTGACTAACCGACGTAGAAAGTCTTACTTTCTACGTCAGTTATCAGTGTTAACCGACATAGAAAGTAATATGACAGGTCAGAATCAGTTATGACCGATTATGGTAGCTCATAGAAAGTAAGTCTTTCTACGTCGGTTCCCTGAGTAACCGACGTAGAAAGTCTTACTTTCTACGTCGGTTATTAGGAACCGACATAGAAAGACTTACTTTCTATGACCCCTGTATCTATGTCGCCGCTTTAACCGACGTAGAAAACCCATTTTGACCGACGTAAAAAGCCTTTTCTGCAGTAGTGTTTTCTTGAGAAGCTCCAATAGGTAAGTTGGTTTATCTCAATCTCCTCTACATTTCTACCGTTTTATTTTTCAAAACGGTGCATTTTCTATTTTTCTCCTCACTTGGCTCAACTTGAATGGATGTAGGAAGAAGGTTATTGTAGGTTTTACACCTAGAATACTAGAATGATGCTTAAAATTGAGGATTAGAAGTTGTTAAGCTAAAAACTTTAAGAGCCCTAATTCGTAGGTACTATTCCTTGAATTTTTGGGACTTGTGTGAATAGAATTAGGAATTGGTATCTTCATCAAAGTTGTAGCCCTTTAAGTTGTCGAAATTTAGAAACTGGTTTTACATTAAACGGATATTGGTAGCTCAAGTTATACCCATTTTACTGTCAAGTGTTCTAGCTGTGACGTTAAGATGTTGCCCTGTTTCAACAGCCTCAGTTTTTGAATTACTGGGATTGATACGTATGAAATTAGGACTTTATTCCTTCATAAATGTTGTAGGAAATTATATACCCGAAATTTATAAATTTGTTTCATGTCAATAGCTTATATTTAGCATGAGTTATAGTCAAATTACCAAGGCATGTTCAGAGTGTTATTGTAATTGAGCCTAGTTGGAAACAACCACTGAAAACTGAAAACTGCATCTATTCTATAGCGTATTTGAATTTATTTCATTCATCAATATTGTAGGTAATTAAGTTATTGAAATTTTGGCTCAAATCTCATACCAAAACAGTTTATATAACTCTAGAAAATTTCGAAATACTGAACCTTGTCCATGGTTGTTATTAGGATTCTTTCTACTCTAAGTGCCTACAAAATAGGATAATTTCTAAGTTAATTGTAAGCTGAATGTGATCTTAAAATCATGAGATAGAATCATAGAAATATAAGATTCTAACTAGCATTTTATTACGTATATAGATTTTGCTGAAACACAACATCAAGCTTTGAAAGGAATAAGTGTGAACGTATCAGGTAAGGGGTGGGCTATATAGTAAGGATTACATCATAAATTTGTTTGACCTTATTTGTTGAATTTGTCTAAATTTGTTATGATTGATAATTGTGATTTTATTATATGCTTGGTTGTGAAAGTGATCATGAATTGCTTACGTGTATGATGGTGTAAAATATATGTTTGGTACTCTATTATGATATGTATGGTCTTTGAGTGAGCATTTATATGCATGGTGGTTTTTCATGAGAAAATTCATTGAAAATTAAATTGAAAGAATTGGATGATGGGTTGTGAACCCTTTTTGAACTGTATTGGAAGTTTTCTGCTTGTAACAGGTGATTGGAAATTTTTGGGAAGTCGTCATTACAGGGGAAACTCTGTCAAAATTTTTGGGAAAATGTGAATTTCTAAGAAAAACCACTCAGGGACTCATACATTACTCATTTGAAAATGGTGATTTGTGAAATCTGGGAATCGGAGATTATGGACTCGAGAATACGATAGGGAGGCCCCGAGGGAGGACTTGAGGATAGGAAGGGTAGTGGTTGGAGGCCCCAAAAGACCCGGGCTCGCTACCGTTGTCGGGGATCCCACTCGTACAAACTCTGCTATACTCGATCGTGCTCTTACCGTATATCAATGGTCAGTGAGCTACTGGGTTTATATTTGAGCATGGGTCTCAACAATCCCGTGGGTGGATTTTCCATGCCTAGTAGTGTCAACTCCTGGCTACCCCAGTACTGATTTGAGAAATGATTCGGGCCCGCATGCATAAACATTTTAGAAAACATATTAGGATCATGCATCATTAACATCAATCATTTGAAATTTGATTAACTTGTGAATGTTTATGATGTTGATTTTAAAATGATGTATGAACTGTTGCTCACCTCTTGTCTTTCTGTTTTCTTTATTTCCTTGTACTTGCGGTACTCGTTGGACCTGATCGGTCATTGTTTGAAGAGAGGGGAGATGGCACAGATTCCACACCCGATGAGTATGATACTCATACTCGTTAGCTGGGAGCCACAATGATGGCAACATGTATTGGGATAAACATATCCAAACTTTTATAGATAGTCTTTTGTAGTATATAGACCTACATGGTACTGAGTAGTATTCACTGTTTTGTGTAGTTAGCTGCTCTGTAGGAAGTATCCCCAATGTTGCCTTAATATTTTGGAGGACTGTACTAATATTTTATCTATATGTAATTATGAATGTTTACTTTTAGTACTTTTTAAAATGATGAAATGCAGGAATGTATTATTGAAAATTTATGTATATTAATATTATGTAAAAGGGAAAGATTATTATTGGTTAAAAAAAAAATTATGCTAAAAAATTATTAATTCTTCTGAGTGAGGGTTTATAAGGTAGGGTGTTACATTACATGCAGATCCACATTGCACCAGAGGACCAACACAAGACCACATTCACCTGTCCATTTGGAACTTATGCATATACTAGGATGCCATTTGGCCTATGCAACGCACCTGGTACTTTCCAGAGATGCATGGTGAGTATTTTTTCTGATTTATTAGAAAGTTGCATGGAGGTGTTTATGGACGATTTCACTGTTTATGGTTCCTCTTTTGATTCAAGTTTGCATCACCTCTTTAGAGTTCTGAACAGGTGCATTGAAACTAACCTTGTTTTAAATTTTGAAAAATGTCATTTTATGGTTAGTGAAGGTATAGTTTTGGGGCACCTTATCTCTAGTAGAGGTATTGAAGTGGATAAAGCCAAAATAGATATCATTGATTCTCTTCCTTACCCCGTTTCTGTGCGAGAATTGTGTTCTTTCCTTGGACATGTAGGTTTTTATAGGAGATTTGTTAGAAATGTAGGTTGAGATCAAGAGGGGGGGTGAATTAATCTTTGAAAGTTTTTCGCAATTTACAGATTATCTATTTCAAAGATTAAGAGTTCTGATCAAATCTTGAATCAAATACAGCAAATAATCAAAGTAAAGGCAGTGACAGAATTAAAGAGAGAAAGGTTTAGAAAGATACAACCAAGATTTATATTGGTTCACCCAATCCCAGGGCTACGTCCAGTTTCCATCCAAATTCCAGCTGGGTTCCACTAGATTGAACGTTTTACAGATTACAACTTCAATCACACACTCAATCTATCACAAGAACCAAAATTCCAGTCCTTGCACCTAAACCTTCACCAAGAACCAATTTCCAGTTCTTGACCAACCCTGCAGCCAAATTCCAGCCACAGAAACCAGTGCCCACAATTCCAGGCACCAACAATACAGTAAAGAAAGTAAAGAAACAAAGAGAAGAAACTAGAACACCAAAACCAGGTTTATGCAGCTCTGCAGAATGAGTTTCTTCTCCAAAAGAATGCAAATATTGCCTCAAGAAATAACTTCTAAGAACTTCACAAAACTAGCGCGATTCTCTCTTGAAAGTAGCACTTAAGATTGCTTGATTGATTGCCAAAAGATATGTTTCAAAAGGTTCAAGCAATTCTATTTATATAGAAGATTTTCCAAATTGTCGGTTTATTTTATCTCGTTAAAATAATCTTTTAATATATTAAAAGTCTTGTTTTAATCTGTTAAAACTTCTTTTAATCTGTTAAAACTTCTTTTAATCTGTTAAAATGTTCTTGATTATTTTCCAGATTTGTTTTAATTGATACGACAATGTTTATATCAATTAAAACTCTTTGAAAAAAATCTTTCAAATTGTTTTAATCGATTGTTTTGTCTTTCAATCGATTAAAATACTGCTAAAGGTTTTTATAAAACTTTCTAAGTGATTTTAACTGATAACAATCTGTTTTAATCGATTAAAACACTTTGGAAAAAGTTCACTTAGTTATTTTAATCGATTGAAACGCATTTTAATCGATTAGAATTCTGCCAAAGATTTCATAAAATTTTCTAAGTTATTTTAATTGATAAGATACTTGTTTTAATCGATTAAAACCTTCAGGAAAAACCTCTTAGTTGTTTTAATCGATTATTTCGCATTTGTATCGATTAAAATGCTGACAAACACAACTTTCAAAACACTTCAAGTTATTTTAATCGATTATTTCGAGTTTGTATCGATTAAAATCCTGCCAGAACACTTTTCAAAATATTCTAAGTCATTTTAATCGATTATATCAATTCTATATCAGTTAAAATACTGGCAGAAGGTTTTCAAAATTCCTTTTAATGAAAACAATCGATTATTTCGAAAACATATCGGTTAAAAACCTGTTACAAAAGTGTTAAGAACATTTTAGTTGATAAAGCTCATATACTATTAGTTAAAATAGTTACTTCAAAAACCGTTTAACAAAATACTTTGTTTTTAACAGTTTAAACACTTTTTAGAGGCATTTGAAAAATCTTTTAAACGAAGAAAACCTCATGCAGCAGAGAGATAAAAATGATTGTACCTAAATAAAGATGCAGACTCACTAATCACTCTACCCTTTTATCTGAGTGACCTTTGACTGCAACATAGTAGCCTTTAGCCTTTGACTTCATTTTGTCTTCATCAAATCAACAAGATCTTTTGTTTAAGTGATTCAAAAAGATCTTCATCACTTTCAGTCTCCCCGTATTTGATGAAGACACACACCTCTTTGAATAATATCTCTGCAGAAGAAGTCACTTGAAAATATAGATTAGTGAGTATTCCAAAATTAATCATTTTCCCATTTCTCCCCCTATGTTACTACTCCCCCTAAATAAGGAAAATCATTATCAAAAAGCAATTATTTCTCCCCGTTTTGACTTCATCAAAAATAGGGAACAGAGAAACATTACTCATATAAAGACCAATCAAAGTTGATTCAAACTTATCTTCATTAACACGTTTGTAATGAATACAATTAACACGTGTAAAGATAAGAGAACCATGCTTTAGTAGCATGTTACAAGAACAACTATTAACTAAAGCCTTTAATTTTTCTTTCCAGAGTAATAATCGATTAAAAACAGGACAAAATCGATTAAAAAGTTCTTGTTACTGGTTTTAATCGATTAAAATATTGTTTTAATCGATTAAAACAGTGATGAAATTAGAAATCTTAGAAACGTAAGTTCATTTAATTGATTAAATCGACATTTAATCGATTAAAACAGTAGGAAAAATGCTGTATAAGTGATTTTAATCGATTTAAAGCTTGTTTTTATCGATTAAAACAACCAGTTTTGAAAATTAAGTAATGTTGGATGCATCTAAAATGCCTAATTCAGTGCGGATTTTGTAAAATCGATCACGAGCAAGAGGTTTTGTAAAAATATCTGCTAGTTGTTTGTCATTTTCTATAAAGAAAATTTCACAATCACCTTTCAAAACATGATCTCTAATAAAATGATGTCTAATTTCTATATGTTTTGTTCTAGAATGTTGAATTGGATTTTTAGTTAACATAATGGCACTAGTATTATCGCATAAAAGAGGAATTTTTCTAAGAATTAAACCATAATCCTCAAGCTGTTTTTTGATCCAGAGAGATTGAGCACAACAACTTCTAGCAGCAATGTACTCGGCTTCGGCTGTAGAAAGGGCAACACATGATTGCTTTTTACTATGCCATGAGATTAGACTGCTTCCAAGGAGATGACAGGTGCCACTGGTGCTTTTCCTATCTAGCTTACATCCTGCAAAATCTGAGTCAGAGTATCCAATTAAATTTAGTTTGGACTCACCAGGATACCATAACCCAACATTTAAAGTTCCTTTGAGATATTTGAGGATCCTTTTTGCAGCAGAAAGATGAGATTCTTTTGGTGCAGATTGAAACCTGGCACACATACAAACACTAAACATAATGTCAGGTCTACTTGCTGTTAGATATAGTAAAGAACTAATAAGCCCTCTATATTTAGTTTCATCCACAGGTTTTCCTTTTTCATCAGAATCAAGATAGCAATTTGTGGACATTGGAGTTGATGCTTTTTTGCAATGTTCCATCTCAAATTTCTTTAAAAGCTATGTGAAGTTTTTTGATTGATGAAGAAAACTTCCTCCTTGAAGTTGTTTAACTTGTAATCCAAGAAAGTAGTTGAGTTCCCCCATCATAGACATCTCAAATTCTCCTTGCATATTTTTGATAAAATCTTTACATAGACATTCATTAGTGGCTCCAAATATGATGTCATCAACATATACTTGAACTAGAATTACATCATTATTTAATTTTTTTAAGAATAAAGTCTTATCAACCAAACCTCTTTGATAGCCCTTTGGTATGAGAAAATTACTTAACCTTTCATACCATTGTCTTGGAGCTTGTTTGAGACCATACTGTTAGAAATATAGGCTGAGATCAAGAGGGGGGGGTGAATTGATCTTTGAAAGATTTTCGCAATTAACAGATTATCTATTTCAAAGATTAAGAAATCTGACCAATTCTTGAATTACACAGCAAACAATCAAAAATAAATGCAGTCACAGCATTAAAGAAGAGAAAGGTTTAGAAAGATATCACCAAGGTTTATACTGGTTCACCCAATCCCAGGGCTATGTCCAGTCTCCAGCCAAATTCCAGCTGGGTTCCACTAGATTGAATGTTTTACAGATTACAACCTTAATCTCACACTCAATCTACCACAAGAACCACAATTCCAGCTCCTGCACCTAACCTTTCACCAAGAACCAAATTCCAGTTCTTGACCAACCCCTGCAGCCAAATTCCAGCTACAGAAATCAGTGCCCACAATTCTAGGCACTCACAATACAGCAAAAGAAAGTAAAGAAACAAGTAGAAGAAACTAAAAACTCTCAAACTAGTTTTATGCAGTTCTGCAGTATGTGTTTCTTCTTCAAAAGAATGCAATTTGCCTCAAGAAAGAACTTTAATGAACTTCATAAAAACTAGCGTGATTCTCTCTTGAAAGTAGCACTTTTGATTGCTTGATTGATTGCTAAAGATGTGTAAAAGATTTGATTTAAAAAAGTTAAACAACTCTGTTTATATAGAAGATTTTCAAATTTGCTGGTTTAATTAATCTGTTAAAATAATCTTTTAATCTGTTAAAAGTCTTGTTTTAATCTGTTATAACTTCTTTTAATCTATTAAAACGTTCTTGATTATTTTCCAGATTTGTTTTAACTGATACGACAACGTTTATATCAATTAAAACCCTTTGTAAAAAATTTTCTAATCTGTTTTAATCGATTGTTTCGACTTTCAATCGATTAAAATACTGCAAAACATTTTTATACATTTTTCTAAATGATTTTAACTGATAAAAATATGTTTTAATCGATTAAAACGCTGTGTAGAAACTCTCTTAAGTTGTTTTAATCGATTGAAACGCAATTTAATCGATTAAAATAATTATGATCGGTCATAACTCAATTCTGATCGATCATATCTGGTTCTGATCGGTCATAACTCAAATCTGATCGATCAAATCTGGTTCTGATCGGTCATAACTCAATTCTTATCGATCACATAGTACTTCAAGTGGTTTTAATCGATTATTTCGAAGTTATATCGATTAAAATACTGCCAGAACACTTCTCTGAACATTTTAAGCAATTTTAATTGGTTATTTCGAAATTATATCAGTTAAAAACCTGTTACAAAAGTATTAAGAACATTTTAGTTGATAAAGTTTATATGCTATTAGTTAAAATAGTTGGTTAAGAAAACTTTTATCAAAATACTTTGTTTTTAACCGTTTAAACATTTTTTAGATGCATTTGCAAAATCTTTTAAATGAAGAAACCTCATGCAGCAGAAAGATAAAAATGATTATACCTAAGCAGCGCTATAGACACACTAATCCCTCTATTCTTTTATCTAAGAGACTTTTGACTGCTACAAAGTTGCCTTTGACTTCATTTTTGTCTTCATCAAATCAACAACATCTTTTCCAAAGTAATTCAATAAGATCTTCATCACTTTCACATACAAAGCTTTCTTTAATTTATAAACATATTCTGGATGAATATGATCTTCAAAACCAGGTGGTTGTGTAACAAAAACTTCTTCATTCAAGTAGCCATTTAAGAAAGCACTTTTGACATCCATTTGAAATAACCTGAAACTCTTTATTGAAGCATAAGCAAGTAAAAGTCTAACATCCTCTAATCTAGCAACAGGAGCATATGTTTTATCAAAATCAATTCTTTCTTGCTGATTATACCCTTTAGCAACTAATCTGGCCTTGTTTCTAGTTATTATACCATTTTCATCCATTTTATTTCTAAAAACCCATTTTGTTCCTACAATATTGGCATTATCTGGTTTTGGAATTAATTCCCATACTTCATTTCTTGTAAATTGATTTAATTCATCATGCATAACATTAATCTAGTTATTGTCCTTTAATGCATCAGATATGGTTTTTGGTTCAATTTGTGATACGAATGCCATGTGATTGCATAATTTATTTAAAGATCTTCTAGTGGAAACTCCCTTATTCATTTCACCAATGATGTTGTCTATTGAAAGATTTCTTGGAGTCTTCCATTCTTTAGGCAGCTGCTCTACAGGTTCTTCTATATCTTCTGGCTATTTTTGAAAAACTGTTCATTCTGACAGTTTTAACTGATACATTTTATCAGTTAAAACATCATCTTCTGTATTATACTCAGAAATATTCTGCATACTTGGGTTAGTCTCATCAAATACAACATGAACAAATTCTTCTACAGTATTTAGCCTTTTGTTAAAGATTCTATAAGCATGGCTATTCAATGAATATCCCAAGAAGATACCTTCATCTGATTTTGAATCAAACTTTCCAAGATTTTCCTTTCCATTATTTAAGACAAAAACCTTACATCCAAATACTCTAAAATAGTTTATGTTAGGCTTTTTACCTTTGTATAATTCATAGGGAGTTTTCTTAAGAAAAGGTCTGATTAAAACACAGTTTAATACATGGCAAGCAGTACTAACGGCATCAGCCCAAAAATATTTTGGTAATGCTTTTTCATTAAGCATTGTCCTAGCTAACTCTTCAAGAGAACGATTTTTCCTTTCAACTACACCATTCTGTTGAGGAGTTCTAGGAACAGAAAAATTATGCTTAATACCATGTTTATCACAGAATTTATTGAAATTTTCGTTTGAAAACTCTCCCCCATTATCACTTTGAATACAAGAGATGAAATAGCCTTTTTCATTTTGAATTTGTTTCGCAAATTTCTTAAACATATGGAAAGTATCAGATTTTAATTTTAAAAATATTTTCCAGGTAAATCTTGAGTAATCATCTACTATAACCAGTGCATAGAGATTCCCTCCTAAACTCATAGTTCTAGAAGGACCAAAGAGATCCATGTGCAAAAGTTCAAGAGGTCTTGATGTTGAAACAATATTTTTCTGTGAAAAAGAATTCCTTAGTTGTTTTCCCTTTTGACATGCATCACATACTTTGTCTTTCACAAACTTAAGTTTAGGTAAGCCAATTACAAGATCTTTAGAAATCAATTTTTTAAGGTGATTCATATGAATATGAGCTAACCTCCTATGCCACAACCAAGAATCATTCTCTTTAGAGATTAAACAACAATTTTTAGCATAATTAGTATCTAACATGTAAATATTGTTGATCCTCTTACCAGTAATCAGTACCTGTTCTAAATCTGATTTGATTATTTGACATTGATCTTGACCAAATACAACTTTGTGTCCTTTATCACAAAGCTGGCTAATACTAATCAAATTATGTTTTAAACCCTCAACATATAATACATTGTTAATAATACCTGATTCTGTGCATTTGATGTCACCTATTCCAAGGATGCTTCCTTTGTTATTATTCCCATAGACAACAGTTCCACCATTCTTTAGTTTTAAGTTGTAAAACTTTGTAATATCACCTGTCATGTGTTTAGAGCAGCCGCTGTTAAGGTACCAGAGATCTTCAGTTTGTTTTGCCTAAAAGAGAAATTAGTATAGTTGCAGTACAAACTGATACCGAATCGAAATAATCAATTAATTCTGCACTGGAAGTAGAATTTTAATCGATTAATTTGATATTCAATCGATTAATCAAGTTCTGGAGAAAATATATCAGAATAATAATCGATTGAATCGAGAAATCATCGGTTAAATTTGTTTTTTTAATGATTTTAACTGATATAAATCCTTTTTAATCGATTAAAACAGCTAAACTAAATTCTTGAGAACATTTTAATCGATTAATTCGTATTTCAATCGATTAAAACTGTACGGACAAATTTTCTGGTATTCTCTGTAAGTGATTTTAATCGATTAAAATAGTTTTATATCAATTAAAATACACAGTCCATGAATCCAGAAACATAATTTGCTGATTTGATACCAAGGGACTTCTAGATTTTGTTCCTGCAAAACAGATTTAGCATATTTCTGGTACCCTTTTTATAATCACTGGGTCCAATCATGTTATTTGAAATGAATTTTTGAGAATCCACTTCATTCTACCTTTAGGAATAGCATATTTCTTGATTCTACAAAATTTCACAGAATGACCTTTTTTCATGCAGTAAAAGCATTTAATAAATGGAGACTTGTTTTTAAATGCTCTAGTTTTCTTTCCAACAAGAGGTGTAAAACCAATACCACCACGATCAATAACCAATTTTTGAGAATCAAGTATCATATCAAGACTAGTTTTTCCTTGTGCAAGTTTAGATGCAGTTTTTATGAAATATGTTAATTTCTTTTGTAACTCAGGACAATTTTTACAATCTTTATCATTACACATGCAATCAGAATTATTACCTATTTCCAGATTTTCATTCTTAGTTTCTTCATCAACTAGTTTCTTTTCAAGAAGAGTGATCTTGTTTTCTAATAAACTATTCATTCTTTTTAATCTTTTGTTTTCAATTTCTAATTTCTTAGCTACTACATGCATTTCATAAAAAGCATCTTGTAATGAACTGTAATTCATAGTAGTTGTTGAGTCAGAACTTACACTAGTCATGGGAGAATCTGAATTGACCATCAAGCATATCTCTATTGTTTCTTCACTGGCCATTTCAAGAGTTTTCCACATTTGTGCAACAGTTTGAATATGTGTTATCCTAAAAAAATCATCTCTGTTAAGTACAGATATGATGATATTCTTAACAATACAATCATCTTGGATTAGTTTCTTTTCAGAATCATTTAAACTAGACCATTCTTTGTTAAAAACATAAGTTCCCTGCTCAATAATATTCCAAACATTTATACCAACAGATTCAATAAAGATCTTCATTCTTATCTTCCAAAATAAGTAATTTGTACCACAAAACAGTGGAGGTCTATCAATACAAGCAACCTCAGAAAAACTATTTCCAGCCATTTGGATCGAAAGACTTGAATAATTCTCAAGAACCTTGCTCTTAATACCAATTGTTAGAAATGTAGGCTGAGATCAGGAGGGGGGGGGGGTGAATTGATCTTTGAAAGTTTTTCGCAATTTATAGATTATCTATTTCGAAGATTAAGAGTTCTGATCAAATCTTGAATCAAATACAGCAAACAATCAAAGTAAAGGCAGTGATAGAATTAAAGAGAGAAAGGTTTAGAAAGATACAACCAAGATTTATACTGGTTCACCCAATCCCAGGGCTACGTCCAGTTTCCAGCCAAATTCCAGCTGGGTTCCACTAGATTGAACGTTTTACAGATTACAACTTCAATCACACACTCAATCTATCACAAGAACCAAAATTCCAGTCCTTGCACCTAAACCTTCACCATGAACCAACTTCCAATTCTTGAATTAATGTGTGATGCATCTAACCATGCATTAGGGGCGGTTTTAGCTCAGAGAGTTGGTAGGCTCTCTCATGTTATTTCTTATGGTTCCTGTACCCTTGATGCTGCTCAATCAAATTACACCACTACTGAAAAAGAGCTTTTAGCAATTGTTTTTGCATTAGATAAATTTCGTTCATACTTGCTTGGCTTGAGTATTATTGTGTTCTCTGACCATGCAGCTTTGAAATTCCTGTTGAAGAAACCAGATGCTAAGCCAAGATTGATCAGATGGATGTTACTTTTGCAGGAGTTTGACATTCAGATCAGAGATAGGAGTGGTTCAGAAAATTTAGTTGTAGACCATTTGAGCAGGATAGAGGGGAGGGTTATTGATCCTCTCCCTATTAGAGATGATTTTCCTGATGAGCACTTGATGCTTATACATGATACTTTTCCTTAGTTTGCTGATATTGTAAATTATTTAGTTGCTTCTGCTTTACCTCCAAATGCTTCTAGGTCCCAAATAGATAAATTGAAAAGTGATGCTAAATATTATGTTTGGGATGACCCCTATTTGTGGAGGTTTTGCAGTGATAAAATCATTCGCAGATGTATTCCTGACCATGAGTTTCAGGATATTTTGCATTTTTGTCATGGTACATCTGTAGGTGGTCACTTTGGATCACAGTGGACAGCTAGGAGAGTTTTGGATTGTGGATTTTATTGGCCCACCATTTTCAGAGATGCACATAGATTTGCCATGAGTTGTGAGATATGTCAGAAAGCAGGAGGGACCATCACTAGGAGACATAAGATGCCTCAGCAGCCTATCATATTTTGTGAAATTTTTTATGTTTGGGGTATTGATTTCATGGGCCCTTTTCCTATTTCTTTTGGCTATTCTTACATATTACTTGTTGTTGATTATGTCTCTAGATGGGTGGAAGTAAAGGCCACCAAGACTAATGATTCGAAGGTTGTTTCAGATTTTCTGCGAACTCATATCTTTTGCAGGTTTGGTGTACCTAAGGCTATCATCAGTGACCAGGGGAGCCATTTTTGCAATAGAACCATAACAACTTTGTTCCATAAGTATGGGGTTACACATAGGATTGCTACACCATACCATCCTCAAACTAATGGACAAGCTGAAGTTTTTAATAGAGAGGTCAAACATCTATTGCAAAAGTTAGTTCACCCTCATAGGAAGGATTGGAGTAGGATGTTGGATGATACTCTTTGGGCCCAAAGGACTGAAAGTAATGAAGATCTTATTTACTTTGGCAAAGATCTTGTTGATTTGATGAAGTCAAAAATAAAGTCAAAGGCAACTTTGTGGCAGTCAAAGGTCACTTAAGATAAAAGAAAAAAGGATTAGTATGTCTGCAACTCTGCTTTGGTATAACCATTTTATCTTTCTGCTGCATGAGGTTTCTTCACTTAAAAAGATTCTGCAATTGCCTCTAAAAAATGTTTTAACCGTTAAAAACAAAACATTTTGACAAAAGTATTTTTAATCAACTATTTTAACTGATAGTATATGTGGTTTATCAACTAAAATGTTCTTCACACTTCTATAACAGGTTTTCAATTGATATAACTTCAAAATAACCGATTGTTTTCATTAAAAGAAGTGTTGAAAACTTTCTGTCAGTATTTTAACTGATACAATTTCGAAATAACCGATTAAAATCACTTAAAAAGATTAGGGAAGTTTTTTTTCAGTATTTAGTCGATATAACTTCGAAATAATAGATTAAAACCACTTGGTATATCAGATGACCGATCAGAATGGCTTTATGACTGATCAGAACCAGATATGATTGATCAGAATGGGTTTATGATCGATCAGAACCAGATATGATCGATCAGATTTGAGTTATGACTAATCAGAATTATTTTAATCGATTAAAACCGCGTTTCAATCCATTAAAACAACTTGGAAAATTTGTACTAAACATTTCAATCGATTAAAACGTATTTTTATCAGTTAAAATCACTTGGAAAAGTTTATAAAAATGTTTTGCAGTATTTTAATCGATTGAAAGTCGAAACAATCGATTAAAACATATTAGAAGATTTTTTGAAAAGAATTTTAATTGATATAAACATTGTCATATCAGTTAAAACAAATCTGGAAAATAATCAAGAATGTTTTAATGGATTAAAAGATTTAACAGATTAAAACAAAACTTTTAACAGATTAAAAGATTATTTTAACAGATTAATTAAACCAGCAGTTTTGAAAATCTTCTATATAAACAGATTGCTTGAAATTTTTTTTAAACACATCTTTTACACATCTTTTAGCAATCAATCAAGCAATCAAAAGTGCTATTTTCAAGAGAGAATCACGCTTGTTTTTGTGAAGTTCATCAAATTTCTTTCTGGAGGCAAAATTGCATTTCTTTGGAGAAGAAACACATATTGCAGAACTGCATAAAACTGGTTTGAGCGTTCTTAGTTTCTTCTGTTTGTTTCTTTACTTTCTTTTACTATATTGTGGGTGCCTGGAATTGTGAGCACTGGTTTCTGTAGCTGGAATTTGGCTGCAGGGTAGTTCAAGAACTGGAATTTGGTTCTTGGTGAAAGGTTAGGTGCAGGAACTGGAATTGTGGTTCTTGTGTTAGATTGAGTGTAAGGTTAAGGTTGTAATCTGTAAAACATTCAATCTAGTGGAACCCAGTTGGAATTTGGCTGGAGACTGGACGTAGCCCTGGGATTGGGTGAACCAGTATAAACCTTGGTGATATCTTTCTAAACCTTTCTCTTCTTTAATTTTGTGACTGCATTTATTTTTGATTGCTTGCTGTGTGTGATTCAAGAATTGATCAGATTTCTTAATCTTTGAAATTGATAATCTGTTAATTGCGAAAATCTTTCAAAGATCAATTCACCCCCCCTCTTGATCTCAGCCTACATTTCTAACAAGTACAGCTTACCGAACCCCATTAGGGATGTCCCCATTCCATGTGGTGTTTGGTAAGGCTTTCCACCTACCGGTGGAGATTGAGCATAAAGCTTATTGGGCGGTGAAGAGTTGTAACTTGACACTTGAGCAGGCTGGACAGGAGAGGAAGCTTCAGCTTCAGGAGCTTGATGAGATATGCCTACAAGCCTATGAGAACTCTAGGATATATAAAGAAAAAGTAAAAAAATTTCATGATTCACATATTTTGAGAAAGGAGTTCTCTATAGGTCAAAAAGTGTTGTTGTTTAACTCTCGCTTAAAATTGATTGCTGATAAGCTTAGATCTAGATGGGATGGACCTTTTGTTATTACTAATGTTTTTCCCCATGGTGCAGTTGAGATACATGATGAGGCTACCGACAAAGCATTCAAAGTCAATGGGCATCAATTAAAAATATTCCATGAAAAGATTCCATTAGAGAAGGCTCAAAACTTAGTTGATTTATCTTTATTGGAGCCTATTTTAGTTGAGATTTGAGATACATAGTGCTGATATAGTTATTGATTCTTTTTGTCACTTTCCCTATCATTTCAACATTGAGGTCAATGTTGATTTTAAGTGTGGGGGGATGTTTTTGCTGTTTTTAGATAGGAATTTATTTGTTGTTTCTGCATTATTTTTACTATTTCTTGTTACAGTATTTTAGTATTCTGATTTTGTTTCTATTACTGTATATAAATTTTGTTCCTATTTTCTGTTCTATTTCTGTTATTAATTCTAAATTTTGTTCATGTTCTCTATTTTTAATTGTTGTTTTGAGTTGTAAATTTTTGTTGTTTTTGAGTTGTAATTTTTCTGTTCTGTTTTTTTTTTTCTTGATGGATAGATAGAAATTAGTAGTTTCATAAATTTCTTCGCTTTCTTTTTAATTTCTACATGCATGAATTGTGAAAGTTGTTTCATCATTTTTAGTTGATAGGTATCATTACTTGATATGAGTCATTTTTTGCATTTCGAGCATAGTAAGTTGCATAAAAATTAGAGTTTGATTCTTTGATGGCAGAACATTAACCTTGTGAGATTTGGGCCTATCATGGTTGGAACATCTTATTCCACACCATTTTCTTTCTTGTGTGTTTCACTCATGTTGCTAGATTACTCTAGGTATTCTCTTGACTCTTTTTAAAGTTATTGCTCACATGCATTATTGATATGATTTAGGCCATCTTTCTTAAGCTAGTAGCCAAATAGCCTACCGTGCATATTTTCCATTGTGTCCCCTTTTGAGCCTTTATGCCCTTTCCTTGAACTTTACCTCATTACAAGCCAAAAAGTGAAAAACCAGGATACCCATAACCTTAGGGATTAAAAGAGCTTTGAAATTATTTTGGAAATGAGTTTCTAATAAGTGTGCGTGTGCTTCTAGGGATTGATTTGTTAGTATTGAGTTATTTGGTGGCTTGAAAAAAAAACTTTAAAAAAAATAAAAAATTAAAAATTAAAAAAAAAATAATAAAAAAAAAATTTTGATTGGAACTAAGTGACACACCATAAGAATTATGATGTTTTTCTAGGGGTAATCTTTATGCTTATTGAACTCATTCCCCATTGCTCCTTTCTCTTTGGTTACTAAGCCTAAATGACTTTCTCATCTAACCTTAACCTTGGCCACATTACAACCTAAACAGAGTCCTTTTGATCTTTAAATTGCATGTGTTTCAAGTTGCTGAAATTAGAGGCTTGTCAAAACTTGGATGTGCTAGTTTTCATGATGTGTTGAGTGTAAATATGTCCCTAAACACTTGAGAATTGAGTGCAAACACTTCCCTATGAGATCTGTCATTAATGGATCATTCTTTGGTTTATTTTCTCCTCTTGCTTGCTTTAAATGTCAATTATGTCTTGTAGATTGTTTGTTACCTTGATTCTAGGAATGTTTGTTCTCTTTCTCTTTTCTATGCATTGGAAAATCATTAGAAAGTTATGAAATTTTGTAAATTACTTCTTTTTGTTTTTCCTTCATATTTGTATAAAATTTTCAAGTTTTGCCCGGAGTGCAAAGATTTAAGTGTGGGGGTATTTGATAGATATATTTTTACTCATTCTTTTATGTTTGGTTTATAGTATTTTAGGCTAGTGTTGATGTTATTTTGTTATTTATTTAGATTTGTTTTGATTTAATAAGTCAATTTAGACATTAGTTGTAATTTTTGGTTAATTTTCGTATTTTTCCAGTTTTGTACAGTTTTCTTGCGCAGGCCATATCTGGAGCTACAGACCTTGGATTTGGACGTTCTTGGTGTCGTTGGAAAGATAAGAAAAAGATCTGAAACTTCTCTGTTGGACGAAAGACCCAGTTAAAACTTTAAGGATGTATAATTTTGCTTACAAAATTACAGCCCTGGGCAGATTTTTAGATTAGGACTTAATGAATTGTAATTAGTGTATTAGTGGCTTAAACTTTGGGCCAGGTCATGTTTAGTCAGATTTAGGCTCATTAAGCCATTTACATATAGAAAAAAAATTACATTGGGCTGGGAATAATTTTTCTTTTGGATGCTCATATTTTGGGAGTTACGGTTTCTGTTTTTGGGTCCCAAGCTTTTCTTCTCTCTCATGAATTCTCTTTTTCTCCCTGGAGATTTCTGTCTTCTTTTTCGCGTTTTGGTGCTGCAACATGATAATGGTGCAAGGCTAATTCAATAATCGGTGAGAGGTTCAAAGATATGGTATGTTTGAGTTCTAAAATTTTTCCTCCGATTGAATTCTTTCCTCTATACTCTTCTCTGCTTTGTTTTAGGTTAAAAATGGATTGCATGATTATGAATTCGTTTTTCTTCCATGAATAGATTAGAGATTAAATTCAGATTTGAATTGACTTAAATCAATTTTAATTCAACCGATTACTTTCATGAATTCTTATTAGGACATTGTTACATGATTACATTTCAAGTTGTAGTAAAGATTCATAATCAAGATTTTGATTTATGTTGTCAATTTTGGTTTGGATTTGTGATTGCAAGTTCATTGAATTAAGATTGGTTGAGTGAGAATTCAAATTTAACTTGAACAATGAAAGCAACAATAGGGAATGAACCTTAAACCAATTCCAATTGTTAAGGGAGAAATCTGTTTTAATTTCTGTTTTTGATCTCTGTTTCAGAAAATTAAACCCCCAAATCTAACCCTAATTCCATGATAAAAATTGAAAATAAAATGCATCTTGTTGTCCCTGAGAATTCGACCTAGGTTAGCTACTAATTCTACCTTCATAAATCAAGAAACCTAGTTTGTTTGTTAACCCTTATGACATGGTTACCATTATCCAAGTGCGAATTCTAGTTGGACGAAGTGCAGTTTCTTGGTCACATGATACCAGCACAAGGTATATGAGTGGAAGGTGGAGGCTGTGATGAAGTGGGAACCACCCAAGACTGTCACGGAGGTAAGGAGTTTCCTGGGGCTAGCAGGCTATTATCGCAAGTTTGTGGAAGGATTTTCTAAAATGGTAGGTCCTTTGACACAACTAACTTAGAAGGATCAACCTTTCTCATAGACCGATAATTGTGAAGTAAGTTTGGTAGAGATGAAGAAAAGGTTGACGAGTGCTCCAGTGCTAGTCATTCCAGATATGGCTAAAACTTTTGAAGTTTATTGTGATGCGTCTTATCAAGGTCTGGGGTGTATTCTAATGCAGGAGAAGAGACCGGTGGCTTATGCGTCTCGACAATTGAAAGGGCATGAGAGAAATTACCCTACACATGATTTAGAGTTAACTGTAATGGTATTTGCTCTGAAGTCTTGGAGGCATTACTTGTATGGATCAAAATTCCAGGTATACAACGATCATAAAAGTTTGAAGTACTTGTTCGACCAGAAAGAATCGAACATGAGGTAGAGGAGGTGGATGGAGTATTTAAAGGATTATGATTTTGAACTCCTGTATCATCTAGGTAAGGCCAATGTAGTAGTTGGTTCCTTAAGTCGGAAGAGAGTGCAAGTATCGACATTAATGGTGAAGGAGTTGGAAATGATCAAAAAATTACGGGATATGAATTTGGGGATACAGATGAACAAGGATCATATATGGTGTAGTCGTCTGATGATCACCAACGATTTCTTGGAGGAGATTAAAGGAGGAAAAGTGGGGCATGAAGCATTACAACATGTAATGGAGTCGCTAGGAATAGATCAGGCCAAGGACTTTAAATTGGGCACTGATGGTATTCTCCGCTTCAGGAACAGAGTGTGTGTGCCAGCGAAGGATGAGTTGAGAAAGATGATTCTTGAAGAAGGACATAAGAGTAGTCTTAGTATACATCCAGGTATGACTAAGATGTACAAGGACCTTAAGGAGACTTTCTGGTGGAGTGGACTGAAGAAAGATGTAGCAGAGTTCGTATCGTCATGCTTAGTTTGTCAAAAGGCCAAGATTGAACACCAAAGACCCAGGGGTTATGCTACAACAACTGGATATTCCTCAGTGGAAGTGGGACAATATATCCATGGATTTCGAGACTCATTTACCATGATCGACAAAAGTTCATTACTCAATCTGGGTAGTCATCAACAGGTTGACGAAGAGTGCTCACTTCTTACCTATCAACCACAGGTGGCCGATGGATAAACTGGCAGAGTGGTACAATCGAGAGATTATTAGGTTGCATGGAGTTCCAACTAGCATTATCTCAGATCGTGATCCAAGGTTTCCGTCAAGGTTTTGGCAGTCATTGCAGGGAGCTTTAGGTACACAATTAAGGATAAGTTCAACATATCATCCTCAGACTGATGGATAGTCTAAGAGGATTATTCAATCCTTAGAGGATTTGTTGAGGGCTTGTGTACTAGATCATTTGGGCAGTTGGAGCGAGATTTTACCTTTGGTGGAGTTCACATATGATAATAGCTACCACTTTAGCATTGGGATGACACCATATGAAGCTTTGTATGGGAGAAGGTGTCGAACACCATTATGTTGGTATCAAGATGGGGAAGCAGTGGCGATAGGACCAGAATTGTTGCAACAAACCACAGAGAAAGTTAAGTTGATCAAAGACAGAATGCGAGCAACTCAAAACAGACAGAAATCTAATGCTGATAAGAGAAGAAGACCTCTTGAGTTTGAGGTGGGAGATCATGTATTTCTCTGAGTGACTTTGACGACTGGCATTGGGAGGGACATTAGATCAAGGAAGTTAACACCGAAGTTTCTTGGGCCATATGAAATTCTCAAGAGGATTGATCTGGTCGCTTATGAGATTGCGTTGCCACCATCACTAGCAATATTACATAATGTATTCCACGTATCACAGTTGAGGAAGTCAAAGAGAGTAGAGAAAGTCAAGTGATCTTGAGAGTTTGTAAGAGGGGGACTGTAGAGTTTGTAAGAGGCAACGTGGATTGAGAGTCAAAGAGAGTAGAGCAAGTCAAGTGATCTTGCTGCATGAATATCCAGGTAAGGGGTGCCAAAACTTATTTCTTATTTTTTTTGAACCGATTGATTTCTTGAGTTGTCAACATAGAATTGTGAGGAGAGTCTTCTTGCCATCAATCCTAGGTTAAACCACCATTTTATCTTATTCCTACATGAATTGGAACCAAATAAGAATATTTGATAAAAACTTCGTATGGTTGTTCTAGTGTATTTTGGATACTCTACAATGCTCCTTTCATATTTTAGAGTTTAGAAATAGACTCCTTGGATACCGAAACCTAGAGTTAGCCATAAAAATCACTTAAATTGGATTTTTCTAGAAGAAGATGATGAAAAATGTGCTAAGAGGTATTGCTGGAAAAATCTACATGTAAACAGAATCTTTGGGAAATTATATAAAAATATATACCTGGTTTTTAATTCTGAAATTTTGTTAATCTGTTTCTTCATATGTCTATTCCATGTGTGCTTTATTTCAAAATTTTATAGTAAGTAGTTTTTCCATGAAAAATATTGGAAATGATTACGTTTTGAGTTGGGCGAAACAGAGTTGCTATGTCCGCCCAACAAATTCTAAAAATCATATAAAATCGAGATTGAAGTGTTTTGAGATGAAATTTTGATCATAGTTGTGACTGTATGTATATATTGAGTATAATTAATTTCGTAATTTTATGACGTTTATTTTATTTTATAAAAATATATCTTTGAGTACTGCCTTGGTAGTGACACTATAAGAAAAATTGGATTTTTTGACGGACAAAATTCGTCAGTAAAAATTGGATTTTTATATTATGCTTTTATTATTTAATCAAAAAAATTGTCACTGGCGAGATTCAAATCTAGTACCTTAAAATTAGAAACTAATACTCCAACCACTAGGCTACTAAATTTTTCTAATAATAATTTACAAATAAATTATATTTATATACAAATAAATATATATCCGTGTAAATATATAAATATAAAATATATAAATACAAATATGTTTATATATTTTGATATTATTTATATATATTTATATATCTATATATTTATATGTTGGATGTGAGGATGTACTCGATGGTAAAAGTGTGTGTCATGTTTATTAGATATATTTAAAATTAAGTAATTATTATATAATCTTAAATATTTATTTTTTTTAATTTAATATTGATTTTTTAAAATATACTTTAAATTTCTCGGTAAATTCATCGGTAAATGAACAAATAATTATAGAAGAATATATTTGTTGGTAACTAATTGTTCATTTACCAAAATTATTAATTTACTTGATCGGATATATTCATCGATAATTACTTGTTCATTTATTGATGGATTTACCGACGGATATATCCATCGGTAATTATTTGTTTATTTACTTGATGAGATATATCTGTCGGTAATTAATTATTCATTTAGCGATGAATTTATCGACAGATATATCCTTCGGTAATTAATTGTTCATTTATCGATGGATATATCCGTTGGTAAAACCAAATTCCACAACTACTCTAAATCTGTCGGTAATTTTCGTCGGTAATCACTTATTTTTCGATGGATACATATCCGTCGGTAATATAAGATTTTCTTGTAGTGTGAAATCTTCAAAACGATATTATTGTTGTTGTCTATATTATTTTGGTGCAAAATTTGTGGGAGTTATATGTTAAAATCCTTAAATATAAGGAAAAAAATTACTTGAATTGTGATATGATATAATTACATTATGAGTTTATGTATGTTTGATATGCGATGAGATGTTGTATGCATATGTGTGTATATAGGTGAGGGAACAGTATGAGTTCTTTTATAGCCATAAAAGCAGAATGATTTCTTTACCTAGAGGACTTTGTCGAGTCATGGTAAAGGGGTTTCATTCCTGTTGAATATACAAGGATATGAAGCTTGTAGATTTTGATGATGATCCAAGAACAAAGGACTTAGAGATTTGAAGACTTATAATCTTATGTGATAACTCTATTTTTATGTTTTTGAGTTTGTAATATTAGAGTCCAAGATAGCCAGCACATAGACCATCCTTTAAAAGCTCTAAAAACTCATTTTTATCAAAATTACACTGTGATAATCGATTATCCGGATAATCGATTATTACAGTAAGAAAATTATTTTAGGAAAAGCTCTTTGTGATAATTGATTATCACTCAGGATAATCGATTATCACAGACAAATAATCGATTATCCTGGTCCAGTTTTGTTCCCATGCGAAAATGGCTCTGGAATAATCAATTTTCACTAAAGATAATCGATTATTTGCGTCTATTATGTGTTTTGAAATTCAAATTTGGACCAAGTTTCGAAAACCCTATTCCCAATTCTTCTGGTTTCGAAAATCCCCAATTCCTAGACCCTCTTCTTTCTACTTAAGGTTCTTTAAGGCTCTCTGCAAATTAACAAACTTTTTTCATACAAAAGTTAAGAGTTGTGACTACTAGAGAACTTTTTGTAGGGAAGAAAAAGGGACTTTTGAAAACCTAGTGTGGGCTAGAAGCGATAAGAATCACTGAGTGGGTTTCTTGGTGGATTGTGTGTTGTGCCGTCTCTAGGAAAAGCTGTTCTTCATCCTTTGTGGATTCAAAGGAGGTGTTCATCTCTTGTGTGACTCAAGAGAGGTGTTTTCTATTCCTTATCTTTTCAATTTGTAATCTGTTTGTAAACTGTGATTATAGTGACAGTGTTAATCCTATTTTTGAGTGATTAGCAACTGGACGTAGGGTCTTGTGATCCGAACCAGTATAAATCAACTGTGTAATCCTCTATCCCTTATCTATTTACTTTACATAACATTTTAATCGGTGAAATTTGGGAAAAATTTTAAAACCCTAATATTTGTTTAAGAAACCAATTCACCCCCCTCTTGGTTTTGTCCGTAAAGGCAAACATTCCGCTGCGCGATTCAAACAAGTGGTATCAGAGCTTGCTTTGATAGTCATTCAAATTTCGAAAATGGCCGGACAAAATCAAACATTTGCCGAGGGTGCTTCTATCAATAGACCCCCACTTTTTTTTAGAAAAGTAGGTTGAGATCAAGAGGGAGGGTGAATTGATCTTTGAAAGATTTTCGCAATTTACAGATTATCTATTTCAAAGATTAAGTGTTCTGATCAATTCTTTAATCAAACAAAACAATCAAACAGAATAAACGCAACAACAGAATTAAAAAAAGAAAGGTTTAGAAAGATACAACCAAGATTTATACTGGTTCACCCAATCCCAGGGCTACGTCCAGTTCCCAGCCAAATTCCAGCTGAGTTTCACTAGATTGAACGTTTTACAGATTATAACTCCAATCACACACTCAATCTACCACAAGAACCAAAATTCCAGTCCTTGCACCTAAACCTTCACCAAGAACCAATTTCCAGTTCTTGAACAACCCTGCAACCAAATTCCAGCCACAGAAACTAGTGCCCACACTTCCAGGCACCCACAATATAGAAAAGAAAAGTAAAGAAACAAAGAGAAGAAAATAGAACACCCAAACCAGGTTTATGCAACTCTGCAGAATAAGTTTCTTCACCAAAAGAATGCAAAAATTGTCTCAAGAAAGAACTTCTAAGAACTTCACAAAACTTGCGCGATTCTCTCTTGAAAGTAACACTTATGATTGCTTGATTGATTGTCAAAAGATGTGTTTTAAAATGTTCAAGCGATTCTGTTTATATAGAAGATTTTCCAAACTGCTGGTTTAATTAATCTGTTAAAACAATCTTTTAATCTGTTAAAAGTCTTGTTTTAATCTGTTAAAACTTCTTTTAATTTGTTAAAATGTTCTTGATCATTTTCCAGATTTGTTTTAACTGATACGACAACGTTTATATCAATTAAAACACTTTGTAAAAAATGCTTCAAATTGTTTTAATCAATTATTTTGTCTTTTAATCGATTAAAATACTACAAAAAGTTTTCATAACACTTTCTAAGTGATTTTAACTGATAAAAATTTGTTTTAATCGATTAAAATACTTTGGAAAAAATCCTCTTAGTTATTTTAATCGATTGAAACACGTTTTAATCGATTAAAATTCTTCCAAAAGATTTCATAAAACTTTCTAACATACTTGTTTTAATCGATTAAAACATTCTAGAAAAATCTCTTAGTTGTTTTAATCGATTATTTCGCATTTGTATCGATTAAAATACTCGACAGAACACTTTTCAAAACAACTTAAGTCATTTTAATCGATTATATCAATTCTACATTAGTTAAAATACTGGCAGAAGGTTTTTCAAAAACACTTCTAATGAAAATAATCGATTATTTCGAAAAGATATCAGTTAAAAACCTGTTACAAAAGTGTTATGAACATTTTAGCTGATAAAGCTCATATACTATCAGTTAAAATAGTTACTTAAAAAACATTTAACAAAATACTTTGTTTTTAACAGATTAAACACGTTTTAGAGGCTTTTGCAAAATCTTTTAAATGAAGAAACCTCATGTAGCAGAGAGATAAGAATGATTATACCTAAGTAAAAATGTAGACTCACTAATCACTCTACCCTTTTATCTAAGTGATCTTTGACTGCAATAGAGTAGCCTTTGACTTCATCAAATCAACAAGATCTTTGTTTAAATGATTCAATAAGATCTTCAACACTTTCACTTTT